>CP135584.1:942215-1169753 GCA_032401905.1 Swietenia macrophylla | reverse complement strand
TAATGTCCTTAATACATTCAAAAAATTTTATGATGATGTTGCAGGAATTGAACTAAATGGGAGATTGTACAGCTTAAACAGCAAATTTCAGGCCATTTAGGGTGAGCAAGTGGGTATGCCTCTGTAAGTCGGGGAGGTCGAATTTCCTTTTTTCTAAGGATCAGTTACACAAGTTCTTGATCAGCATTCGAAGATTAAGAGGGAAAAAAAATATGAAATCCATAGTGTTGGGGACATATTTCAGAGGTCTGTTGTTGATGAAAATGAACCATTTTCTTCTTGAAACAAATTATAAATTACTGAAGATTCAACTGAAGTTATTCAGGAATGAGTTGAAAATCAGAAGAAACCATAATATAACAGTGTGGACGAGTGTGAATGGGGAATTGTGGATGTCGAAGTTTTTCGATGTGAAAGCAAAAGGTGAATGTGATGTGAACTGGGCAGCAGAATATTTGACTTGCAACTATGATAAGGTTAAGGTGTGCCCATTTCTAACCAATCTATTTGACTTACAACCATCTGTCACAGTTTCATAGGCATTATCATATCATAAGCAAATTAAAAAATTACTTAACTCTTAGCAAACTTGTCCGAAAAATTTAAAACAATTGACTTAAATTTAAATAATTTCACGATATAAATCCTGTTCATATCTTGTTTTTCACAAAATCTGGAAATGGTGAAGAGAAGTATGAAAGAAAAAGAAAAAGGCAAAAACAATGAATATGACAGGCAAAATTAGACGAGAGAGCCGACAGTTATGGGACATACCTTACACACGTAAACCACACATTGTGATTATTACAATTATGAACATTTGAGAATGAGGGCAAGTAATAAGCATAGACTGATCCAGATTCTCTGTCAATCCACAACCTTCCACTTTCGCCTACAAATACAATACAGCTATCAAATCATTTCACCACATCGTAGCTTCCTTATATGCATTGATTGTTTACCATTTTTCCCACAGAGAAAAACACGGATAGAGATGGAGTATCTGTCATTGGCATGGCACGTTTCATCAACGAAAAGAAATACAAAAAGCCAAGCAAAACCTGTACAACAATCGTTAGGAGACCGTCAATTACGCCAACCATGTCATAAAAAATTAACCAAGACTCACAGAAAGCATATAGTTTTCCGGATATTCTGTCCGTCACCTAACTGTTTTGGCCAATAGATTCATCTATCTACCAATTGCTAGCATAACTCAAAAGATTTCTTGTAAGGTTTGCCAGAAAGAGAGAACATCAATCTAAAGGTGAAACTCCAGTTTTCAATATGTATCAAGGTTTTGATATTACAGTGTCTCTCAGTTCTGTGTGTTTCACAGGACTTCGATTTCTTCTACTTTGTTCAACTGGTAGGCAGATGAGCTTTCTCTGTAATGTTGCTATCTCTCTTTGGATGATGCATATATGTTTCTGATCTGTTAGCATTTGATCAAAATGCGCAGTGGCCAGGATCATACTGTGATATCAAGCACAGTTGTTGTTATCCCAATTCGGGAAAGCCTGCTGCTGATTTCGGCATCCATGGTCTTTGGCCTAACTACAAGGATGGCTCGTATCCATCAAACTGCAACCCTGATAGTGTTTTCGATAAGTCTGAGGTATTTAAGGCTAATACGGTTCTACTATCTATATATATATATATATTGTATTTATGGCTTATGATAATCGTCTCTCTCAGGCTAGCTAGCCTTCCAGGATTAAGGTTTCAGTGTCTTTTTAGTTCTGGCTTGCTATTCAGATTTTAATTTGCTTTGTATCTCTTCTTTGTTTATGTCATGGAATATATATATATATATATATCTCGGATCTCATGAGCGATATGCAAGCGAATTGACCAACACTGTCCTACCCTAGCAACGATGGCACCTCTTTCTGGACCCACGAACGGAAAAAACATGAGACATGCGCGGAGTCTGAACTTGACAACGTGAATATTTGGAAGCAGCTCTCAAGTGGAAACGGAAAGCAAACCACCTGCAAATCCTCAAGAATGCTGCTGCTAAGTACTGAACCAAAGCAGGCATGAATTCATTCATAAAGTTTCCGTGTATTGATGGTGTAAATTGAAAACACTTTCAGGAATCAAACCAGATAATAAATTCTACGACCTGGACAGCATAAAAGATGCCATTAATAATGAGTCTACTGGGTTTACTCCAGGAATAGAATGCAACGTGGATCCAGAACATAACAGCCAGCTTTACCAAATTTATATGTGCGTGGATACTTCTGCTTCAGAATTTATCGATTGCCCAGTGCTGCCAAAGAAGAGATGCGCTTCCAATGTCCAGTTCCCTAAGTTTTAGATCAAAAGAGCAGTTGATTCGAAGTCCTTAACCTCTCCCTTTCTTTTCTTCTTCCTTTCTATTTCCTGTATTTTGCATATCTTTCATCAATTTTAATATACACTCAATTTACAATAAACCAATCCTAATAAAAAACTACTATAAAAAAAAAAAAAACTTCTAATATTGCATTAACGATAATATTAGACCTTATATTATTATTATTATTATTATTTGAATAAAATAGTTAATATTTATTATTAATTTGAATAAAATAATCAATATTTATGTAATATATAGTTATAGATACTAAATGAGGCGGTAAATATTTACCTAACATATAGTTATTAATGAAGTTAGAATAGATGAATTGTGACAGGGATAAATTTGCAATAAATTGTAAACTTGTATATTCATTTATCAAATTTGCAAACAACATGGGCCAATATGATAATCACTCTTACTTCAACGCATTAAGCGGCTGTGACCGTGACCAATGACTGTCAACGCATGGCTGTAACGCTAGATTATACATTGCAAGACTTCAATAAAGGTAACAAATGGAAATTAAAAAGAAAAGCAGTGGAATCGGGTTCTCCGTTGTTTTCACCTGGCCATTTGCAGTTCGCTACGTCACAGGTTGTGGTATAAAGAAATGAACTTCTATGCACGTGGCGGCCTTCCATTAGTCATTCTGAGTCAAACCCGAACGTCTGTCCTTACTGGCTTGAGCAATTAGTGAAGACTAAGACTTGAGTTGGATAGTTTTATGGAAGTCAAGATAAAAGACCGAATTTATTTTTTATTTTATTTTATTTTAATTATTATTATTATTTTTATAATCTCACTGGGATGAGCGCGTGTAAACGACAAGCCAAGTCGACCGGAATCGACCGCTAACTTTTCTCACCGATTTTCTCGCACTTTCTCGCGGATTCTTGTGAACAGATTAGACAGAAGGTGAGATCACTCTTCAACTTCAGCTTCAACTCGAAACAGTTAATTTTCTGCTTGTGTTGTATGTTCTAGTAAAAATTTTTGAAGTTGGAGCTGATTTTACTTCCTTTTTATGGCCATAGTTTGATTAAGTTCGGATTTAGTACAATGCGTTTGAGATCTGTTTGTTTAGCAGAAAATCGAACGAAATGAATGTGATTTAAAAATTTTGTATTATCGTATTTTGTGTTGCTTCGCTTTTCCAGGTTTAAAAACTTCACTTGAACTAAGCTCGGAAGTTGTAGAGAATACTCGAACGAATTTTTTTAAGTCCAAATATTGATTTTTTCAGTGTTCTAGATTTTTTTTTCGTTTGGCGCATTTTTCACTATGAAAAGAAAGCTAAACTATGCAGGCTGAAATAAACCTTTTCCAATTACTTCAATCAAATGTTCAATTAAACCCGCAACTAGTTTGATTGTTATCCTGTTGAGAACTAAATTTCTTGATCTTACAGTAATGCAGTTTGCATTGTTTCTGTTTTTCCAATTACATGCATATCGGTTGTTGATGTAATGTGGTCCCTACCTCAATAGATTTGGTGATCTAACAAGTTATCTCGTAGAAAATATAGTAATTGCTGTCGGCTACTTGGTGCGTTTCTATGTTAACCAAGTCATTGCAGAATTTTGTACAGCTTAGTCCCTTTACAAGTGAAGAAAGAATGTTTATATGGGCATTGAAAGGATTGAAAGGTCAAAGTAAACCTCTTCACGTAATTTGCCCAGGTGGGTTGATGCTAGGACCTTGGTCAGGTATTGACTTTGATGATTTGTTCTTTTAGTTGAATTATAGAGGAAGATGCTATCTCAGTTTTCACATGTGAGTTCCTCTATGGTTGTTCTTTAAGATTATGATGAAATTGGCGCTCGATTTTGGGGAATTTGGGAAGTTATTTAAGATATTATAGAGCCACTCCTGTTTTGTTGAACTTTGATGTAGCTTTCTAAAGCTCAATTGTGAATGATTTCCATGTCAAAGGATACGCAAGGCCATCAGGTTTCATTTTTATATTTTCTGTCAATTTCATATTATATGTGTTTAATTCATTTTTTTTATTTCCAATAAGTCCCTCTCTGGCTGAATCTTTTATTCACAAGGATTTTTACCAAGAGCCATACTTGAATTTGGTATTTTGTGGAATTTTATGAAAACTTTGATTCTCATGTGTTGACTAATTGCTCTTGGAACTTGTTCTGGCTTGACAGTCTTTTCTCAGCGGCTCCATCAAGAACTTATACAGTGAAACTATCATTGATGTAGTGGAAGCTTTCAATTGTCAAGCCAAAAGAAGATGCTTGCAAAAAAAAAACAAAAAAAACTGACTGGAAATAAATCTGAAACTTGCCTCCAAGAAGTGTAACCATCCTTCTACTTTTGCATTCTATGCCTGATTTGTATCTTTCTGAAAGGTTTTAACGGTCTGTAGCTACATACATAATCTCTTTACACTTTCTTAGTACCCCAGCATTGTGGATTTGCTCACTGAGTTCCATTTTTATGAAACTCAATCATGTGTTGATCTCTAGTCAGTTGTGTAGTAGCTCTTTTATTCTCAATCTCTATGAAAAGGAGGCTCAAAAATTTTGATGCAGTTGTTTAAGCAGCAGAATGAAGAAATGGTACGGTGGTGTTTTAATTGCATCCGTGTTTAAATTGTTGCACCTGAGATATGGTCTCATGAAAAATCCTATTGGAGATAGTAATCTGACAAGTCTTGTCCCTGGCAATGCAAGTAATCCTCTGGAACGGATGCGTACTGCAGCTCCCCCCGCTGTTCAAAATCCAGGGAATGCCTCTCCAGTGATTTCAATTCATACCATTGCCTTCGGCCTCTATGCTCAGAGGAATATATCCAAGGAAGAGCGGCAGTCTTTGCAGACCCCGGAATCTCTTGAAACATTTAATTAATCATATCTCTTGAACATTTAATTAATCATTCTCAGTTTTTAGCAAATGGAGTAGAGGCTATCAAGGAAGCTGGAAGTGCGTTGAATAAGCTTATGGTGTCACTTGAAGTGGAAAAACTTGGTTATGCTAACGAAAGTTCATCCAGGAGAGCGAAAGAGAAACAATGTCCCCATTTTATGAACATCAATATTATTGAACTTGCAATTAAAGAGAACAATGTGGGTGAGTCATCACTGATAATGGTGGCAATCCAGCCGTTGTGTTGTGCATCCAAGTCGGCTGTGCTTTGCAAAATGAAAGCCCTCAACGCCCAATCAAGTGGGATATTTTCCACCTGATTAGCAAACCCGATCTTGTTCAAAAGTAAGTCCCGTCAAAGGATTTTATGAACTGGAAGGAAAAGAAAATAATTGAAGCTGTCTACAGACTTGTCAGAGATACATAGCTAGTGAAACACTAAATCCGAAGGCAATTTCAGGCAGAGAGACATCATCATCCAAAGCAATTCCAAGACTGTCATGGAGTAAAGCCACAATACATGCTGAAAAGAAACAATAGCACAACAGATCTTCATCATCTAGTGAGTGGTGTTTCTTTCTCAACTTTGACCACTCTTCTCAACAGAATTGTTCTCCAGCTATAAGCAGATCAGAGAGAAATGCCCTTTGGCGCAACCCAAAGAACTGTGCAGGCAGTGGGAGAAATAACTAAATGGTTTCATACAAGGATATTTAAAACCAGAAATCAAATGAACCAAATTTTTTTTTAAAAAAAAATTTCACCTATCAAAATGAGAGATATATACCTTTTTGACGTATGGAAGAAATTTACTGAGGCCAAAAACTTTCCCTGCAGCTTAGGCATGAAAGTTGAACCCAAGTAGCAGCTTTTATAGGAGCAATTCTCTGCAATTCAGAGAATAAGACAGTCATTACTGCAGTTGAAAACAAACCTGATATATGGTTGCTCTAAGAGAGTTCTAACCTTTTTCCTTTTTGTAAGAGCATTAATGCAGCGGATCTGCATTCTGAAAAGTTACCCACAGCTTGAAGTGTGGATAATTTATTCTTTGCAGCCAAAGAACCTGGAGAGAACTTCCCCACCTCTATATGATGCAAGTACCCTTTAGGAGAACAAGGATCTGTATACATTTCCTTCTGCAGTGACTCTGCAGCTGCGTTAATAGAAATAGTGTATAAACAATGTATGAATATCACATTTCTACAAATTGTGAAACTACTCAATGATTGTCCATACTAATTAAATCAAAGATAGGAATGTGAAACAAGAGAAAACATATTTTCTAATAGGAAGCAGATTGTGAGTTAAAACTGAGGGCAAAATACAGGGCCACACCCAAGCGGCCAGTATAATGAGGCAAACTTCCTAATAATTAAAAAGCTGCTAAATGATGTAAGGATTTAAGAAAAATCTCCAAACCTTCTCTATTTCAATTAGTGTTGCTAGTTGACCCAGATATAAATCTCAAAGTCTTAATATAATAGCATATGATACAAGCAGTGACATATTTCCTCTAGATGACAAAAGGTTTGCTATCTGGATAACATTGCAAGATTCAGAAAGATAATCAAAGGCAGTTCTGCATGGGTCATCTTAGGACTCAGAGTTCAAGCATGGTATAAAGTTTAAACAACTTTTTGATAAAAGTTCGCACGTACAAAAGCTATGCAGAAACCTAAGACATGTGTAGCTACCTCTGCTAAAATCTCCTGAAGCGAGTGACTCCCTCAATGATTCCAATACAACGTTCTGCAAAATGATTACAAACAGATAAATCACATTTGAATATCTTAGAGGAAATTAGTATCAGCTTACTTCAAACACTTCAAAAAGAATATATTGCAGTCTGAGACAATTAACTAAAAGTAGAAAAGTTCACAAAGACAATCTCAGTAATTATGCCAGGGACCACACTTATTGGGCAAGTTTTGACATCAAATTCACAAGCTGAGGTCTGGAAAAAGAATTTATTTATTTACTTTTTCTTTAAAGAAAAGCTTAAAACTGACAATTCCCTTTTACAAATTGGAAAATATATGAAACTGTCGAAGCTTTTATTAGTGTGGCACTAGAAGCCTGAGTGCAAGGCAATTTGCATGCAAACCCACCAATATCTAACCATCACTAGCAGTAGGCCAACAACATAAAAGAAAAGGAGAATAACGAAATAATAAATTGCAATAAGCCCTGGGTACATTATGGGTTGATTCATGGATAAGAATAGTTAAAGTATACTTAACTAAGTGCAATGCTCGCAATCAGATAACAGCAGTAAAGAAAATGAGAATGATAATGCCCAAAGAACATAACTAAACAGATGTCGGTTACCTGGCCAAAATGAAGACAACTGTGGCTGTATAGATTGTAAGTTACATTCCCAAATTTAATTGCACGTGAAATCTCTGGAGGCAAAGGCTCATTTGAAACAAAGGTTAACTGAAACAAAAGTGCACCAGCTATTATAATCAACTTTTCATATATCATATCACAATAATCAATGCAGTGAACAGAAAAATATCATTGACCATTCCAAATTATTAAAAGTACTTAAAAGGAGGAAAGATGAAACTAAACTTGAGCAGAGGCTCCCCCAAGTTCAATAATCCCAGTGGTCTGCAAAGGATCACCTCCAAGAATACCAAGTGCGTAGTTTAAAACAGCCCAAGCATATGCACCCTCATCAGAGCCTAAAAGGTTCATGATATCCAACATTCAGTTTCTGAAGTTGTAAAAAACTAAAAAACACACAACCATGACCCTGTTAGTATAATTCTTCAATGTTCATTATCAAGCCCATATAAAGGTTATGCCTAATAAGGGCACCTGCTATTTTCTGCATTATATTTATATTTTTCATTGAGAATCGTTCTACAATACTTGAGTCTATTATGGACCATTGGTGAAGATCACTTCATCCTGTTCGCACTGATAAGTCTATAGTATTGCAATTCTCGAATACTAAGTCCGTTTATTCTTATGAATACATTTCAGGAATTGTGGAATTTCCATAATTCTAGTAACAATTTACACTGTCATGCGAAGCTGGGTTACTTGTGCTACAATGTGAACAAGCAAAAACAATCCTACTCTTCCACATCATCATTTTCATTCAGCTTTCCTAACTATATCATATCACATAGGATTAAGCAAATTCTTATTAACCACAATGTCATACAAAAATAAAAACCAACCACACACCCATAATTACAGTAGCCCAATCATCTCTGAACCTAAACCCAGACGCTCTAAGCACGCGTCTACAAGAGCCCAATATCTTCTCCTGAACCTTAACATCCAGCAACCGCAACCCGGCAGTCGCCATTAACCTAATTTCAGTTTTATACCAAAACTCCTCCGGCACTTTCCCTTTCACAAAATCCACCAACTCAGTTAACGACTCCCCGGCATTTCCCGGATTCTACATATACGACGACAATCCCGGGTTCACCTCATGCTTCCCAGCTCAGAATCAAACTCATCGGTTTCACTTTTATAACTGAAAACATGAACTCTCGTCCCTGTACTGCCCCCCGTCTATAACGACACCGTATCTAACATAACTGTGAGATTTAGGTTTCGCGGCGTGGAAAAACACGTAATAACACGAAATCATCAGAGTACTCAAAGTTGCGGTTAACGCGATGGGAATTGTAAACGAGCAATTCGATTTGGCATTCTTTGGAATTCGCGAGAAAAGGTTAGAGGATCTCGTAACGGGTCGCATGTGGAACTTAACTGGATCCATGTCGCTCGGCTTGGAATCGATTCGTGTACGGGCATGCGATCGTCGCATCAAAGATTGGTAATTGTCGGAAATGCGAAGAGAATCATATGATATAAACGACAAAATAATTGTAAGATTTGATTAATTAATTGTTGTTGGATTCAAGAATTAGGATTGAACGAGACGGCGGAGACAAGGAGAGGGCTTTCGTTAAGGTTTCACCCTCTGTCGCCGCGTTCGGATCGATCTGGTGGTGATTGTGGAAATCAAACGATTGATCCGATTCGATTCGAGCGAGCGTCGGGAAGTTTTGTTTTCAGATAAATGACCTTCAATTGAAGATCTTGCAGAAGAAACCTCTTCTGACCCCTCACTGTCTGCCACGTCGGTCGTTGATATCTTATGGATAATAATATTCGGTCCTTTTTTTTTTTTTTTTTTTATATTGTTACGTATAAAAGTACATATATTTTTGTTTATATTAAATAGACTCCTAAACTTTGTTAAAATCACCAATTATCTTTATAATATTAAATTTTAACACTGAAAAATATTTCCATTATTTCAAAATAAGTCGGAGGCATCTATTTTATATAAATAGATTATTTTTGTAGTGAAATTTTGGTCATTTAGATAGAAATTGGGACTTATTTGTCATAAATGAACAACTTGTAATTCTTAGTTGTAAAACTGTAAACAATGGGACGTCTAGATGTTATTTTCGCAAACTCGTATCCGGAGTACGGACAATATGACGACCATGGGCTGACGCCTAATAAGCACTCGAGCCCCGTCGGAGGACAGAGGTTTCGAGGACTGCCCAAAATTGGTTTATTGTTTTTGTTTTGATGAAATCAAATCATTTACACGATGGAAGTAGCCGGGCAGTAAGTGATTCTTGATGATCCAAAACATGTTTTGATCAGAAATCAGTTGAGAACCCATTAGCAGCAGGTGGTGGTTCTTTATTCTGATTATTTTTCAACTAGAAGAA
This sequence comes from Swietenia macrophylla, assembly GCA_032401905.1. Classification (NCBI taxonomy): domain Eukaryota; kingdom Viridiplantae; phylum Streptophyta; class Magnoliopsida; order Sapindales; family Meliaceae; genus Swietenia; species Swietenia macrophylla. Next base: position 1,159,802 of record CP135584.1, on the reverse strand, counting down.
GAAGACGAAACAGCACTGCTTATTCTCTTGTTATATGGATATTATTTAATGCTGCTGATGCTAATACCTTTGTCCACAGCATGATTAGGATTGGTTCTCCCCTTTGCGATTAGTGTTGTAAGTTCTGAACCGCGCCATGGACACATGTCTAGAGTTGAGAGCAATAATCATGGGGTTCCTGATCAAGTGCATTCTGTGTGTTCAGATGCTTTTCATCGTATGCATGTCTACGCAACCTATAAAGAGTTTAATGAATAACAAAGTAATCCAAATTGATATACGAAACCATACCGCTACAACAGTCTTTTCTCTGTATATCTTCTGATCAGATAATATCAAATGGAGAAAGATTAATAAATTGAAGTGATTCTAGTCTCAGTACGTGCATTTCACTTCATCAAAACTTCAGTGGAGAGAGAGAGAGAGATTGTGGGTAAAAGCACTTTTCCGAGAATGACTTTTCCACCCAGCATTTATCATGTGAAAGTTGATTTAACCACTTGGTTGACGTTTCCCCTAACCAGGTGAAAATATGTGGCCACTTAGAGACCTTGGAGTACAAGTGGTCTAGACTAAATTGGTAGAATGAATGAAGTCAGCAATCAAATGATCGTAACTTTGGCCAGAGAGTGAAGAGCTGAAAACTGCCACAAGTTTTCAAAAGAGAAGTCAAAAGGGTCTCTGTGGCCATTTGCTAGCGGTGATAACTGTATAATTTTTAAAAGGTAAATGGGCATGCCGAGAAATAGTGTAAGCAGGAATGAGCCTTCTTACAGGTAGTTTAATTTTTTATTTGTTATTGAACGTGGAAAAAGAAGAGATATGAAAGGTCCATTCACCAAATTTACAAATTAGATTATTGTGCAAGGTGTTTGATTGATGAATTTCCAGGAAAAAGATGATCCAATTGATTCTCTTGTCTCGGAAGAATCAAACCTTTTTCTTTTAGAAAGTATTGGAGATAATTAAACATGTTTTTGTAGACTGATATAAAAATTTTCGTAAAAGAAGAAAAGGATGGCCTTGACCCTATCCTTAAAGCTGGCTGATTCTGATTGAGAAGGTTTGATTGCTTTGCCCAACAATGAGATTAGTGCATATTTGCCACCGAGATGCAGTGATTTTTTAGTTCATGACTGTTGTGCCGAAGCCTCCAATGTAATCATATCCGTCCGGATCATTTTAAAAATCCTGTCGATGTTCATCAGTGAAGCTAAATCAATGCTATTAACATGTTGATTGTCTTTGTGGTTCAGCATCAGTTGATCAATTCTGGGTCGATAAACTGCTCTTCTACCGAAGTGTTCTGCTATGTTCCACAAGATGTGATAATTATCTGCTTTCTGTTTCAAACACAATCTTAGTTCCTCGAATCTTACTGTTTGTGATTGAGTCAAAACCTGCCGCATGACAAATTCAGATGCTACCAGATCATGTAGAACTCGAAAGTGTATGTTATTTTCTGGCGGGGGGACCCTCCAATGTTTGTTGAAACTTTACACCGACATATCTCATTATGATCTTATCAGTATCCAAAGGTAAACCAATCAAATTGACAAATTCTTTGCTATAAATTCTAGTGGGGTGCCTCGAGCAGTTTCATTTATTGAAGCAACATAAAAAGTTGCTATATAAGAACAATCGGAAGAATCATGCATGAAATGTGAGTATGCATGAAAATTGCATGAATGTTGGAAGTAGATAGACACACGGCATTTCGTAGGAGAACCATCAAAGTAAAAGGAAGGGCTTCTTCACCGAGCTTTTGGTGTGGCATGTCAGTGGTTTCCCTTTTGAAAAATGAACGGTAATTATCACAAATTGCCGAAGGCACCCGCATTGAAATTGAATGGGAATCTACTCATCGTCACCGTCTACTTTTATAAAGCAAGCATTTTTTATTAATGCAATCAATAAAGAGGGTAGTACACTTTGTCCCTCCATATATTATATATACAAGGATATTCCTTTCCTTATATGCACCGAAGTGCTGGGTCCTAGGCAGTAAACTATGGAGGACAATAGAAAGGAACAGATAATGGAGAGCCAAAACCAGCTCTCACCGCCACGGCAACAGCAAAACGGAACCACTTTCCTTAGGACTTGTTTCAATGGACTCAATGCCTTATCAGGTTCCTGTTTGCCTCTCCCTTGAGTAATACATGTGCAGTTCGATAGGCCTTCCGTAGAATGAGAATACAGTTAAAACTTTCCTTGCATTTGACTTTAGTGTTTTGTTGTTTCAATTTATTGTTATTCATTCATAAAATCTTAGTAGGCTTTGAAGAACAGATTGGTGGTGCTGAATTAGCTGATTGCTATTTTTTTCCCTTCATGATCATGCTGATTCTATTCTGGATTATCGAATATCTTCAGGTTGCATCCGTTAGAGACTTTTGCTTCAAGCAAAGACTTCTCGACTGTATTTTTTGAACTGATATGATCTGCCTTGTCAAGTTTCATATAGGTTTTGGCAAATTTTTTCTTGCAGGACATAAAGAAAACATCCTGTTGTATTTTCCACTCCGGACTACACAAGCTTCTGGTTTTAATTCCTCACGAAGTTGACAAGCTATCACCAAACTTTTGCCTTAACTTAATCTGATTATTTATGAGAACAGTGTTTATCTTGCTTCTAAAAGCCAAACCAAATTCATATTTCTTTGTGTGTTCGTTAACATGTTGATAAAAACGGTTTCCAGGATGAGGTCTGATTACCATCGATGTTTTCTCAGGTGTTGGGATACTGTCAATTCCTTATGCACTTTCAGAAGGCGGGTGGCTGAGCTTAATAATTCTTCTTCTAGTGGCAATTGTCTGTTGGTACACAGGTTTACTTCTGCGACGATGTATGATTGCACATCCAGTCATCAAAACATATCCAGATATAGGCGACCTGGCATTTGGATATAAAGGAAGAGCTTTGGTATCAATCTTCATGTATCTTGAACTGTATTTGGTTGCTGTTGAATTTCTTATATTAGAAGGTGACAATTTAGGCAAGTTGTTTCCAAACGTGGGTTTCAAAATTGGTAGCCTAAAAATTGGAGGAAAACAAGGCTTTGTTCTGCTCACTTCCCTAGTAATTTTGCCCACAACATGGTTAAGGAATCTGGGAATTCTTGCCTATGTTTCTGCTGGTGGGGTTCTGGCTTCTGTTATTCTGGTTGTTTGTGTTTTATGGGTTGGTGCAGTTGATGGTGTTGGGTTCCATGAAAGAGGCATGCTTCTGAACTCGGAAGGTGTGCCCACTGCGATAAGCCTGTATACTTTCTGTTATTGTGGCCATGCTGTTTTCCCCACATTGTGCAACTCCATGAAAGATAGAAGGCAATTCCCTAAGGTTAAACATGCTAACATCCACGTTAGAAATTGAAATTTTAATCACAGAAGTTCGGTTAGTGCAAAACTAATTCATTTACTATTTCTCTTATATTGTCTTTCATTGCAGGTTTTACTCGTCTGCTTTATTGCGAGCACTACCAACTATGGTTCTATGGCAATTCTAGGATACTTGATGTATGGAGATCATTTGAAATCTCAAGTGACATTAAATCTTCCTCTAACAAAACTCGGTACAAAAATAGCAATTTACACAACTCTAATCAATCCCCTCACCAAATATGCATTGGTAATCACCCCAATTGCTACTGCTCTTGAAGACACATCTCATTTCCGCAACAGCAGATCTCTTAGTTTCCTTATCAGAAGTGTACTGCTTATCAGCACAATTATTGTGGCCCTGACAATTCCATTTTTCGGATACGTTATGGCATTCATCGGTTCATTCTTGAGCGTCACAGTCTCCATATTGTTGCCATGTCTGTGCTACCTCAAGATTAACAAAGCAGCTCAAAGTTTTGGATTGGAGCTGATGACAATTGCCGGAATTTTGGTGGTCGGTTCATTTGTTGCTGTACTGGGCACCTACACTTCCCTGAAACAAATTGTAAACCATCTCTGAAACTTGATTGAGATGGTGGGATCAACCTTATGTGTTAATAACTTCAAACAAAACCAATACTAATTGGGATATTTGCAACGGAAGATGCAGCAGCAGCAAGACATGCAACTCAATTAACACGACCAGCAAAGAAGAAAAGCACTCAGCAGCGTCACAACTTCCTCAATTCATGCAAAAGCTAAAGCAGACGAACTAATATACTAAAAGTAGCAGAAGTGACAACATGATTATGATTTGGGCTTATCAGAAAAGTGAGAATTTTACTGTTTAGGGTATAAATGAAGGTGGAGACTGAGGAAAATTATGGGCAAAACCCTATTGGTTAATCCAATAAACAACATTATCTCTTGTCTTTTCGTTGTTATAAGTCCCTCTGTTTCCGTAACAGATTAAAATAATTTCTTAGTTGGGGAAAAAAAGTGTAGCGTGGCTATATATTGTTCATTGATTTTGAATTATCTATCATGTTCGTGGGTGCGGTTGATTATTGCCCATAAACAACAGTGCTTATCTTTGAATTCCGGCTCTGGCAAGCAGAGACTCAATTCTATGGCTTAGTTGCGATGGCGACAGCCTCATTTCCACCAGTAATTCAATCTTCTCTTTCAAAACTTTATGCAAACGCAAACACCCCAAGAAATGACACTACGAACCCACTTTCTCTACTGCCCAAATGCACCTCTCTTAGAGAGCTCAAGCAAATCCAAACCTTTTCCATCAAAACCCACCTTCAGAATGACCTCAATGTTCTCACGTAGCTTATCAATTTCTGCACCCAGAACCCCACAACCTTATCAATGGAACATGCCCACCTACTGTTCGACAGAATTCCGGAACCAGACATTGTTTTGTTTAATATTATGGCTCGTGGCTATTCCCGATATAAAACACCAATTCGTGCAATTTCTCTCTTTGTTGAGGTTCTAAATTCTGGTATTTTACCCGATGACTATTCATTTCCACCTCTGCTTAAAGCATGCGCGTGCATGGGTGCTCAATCATTGCAATAAGGTAAACAATTGCATTGCTTTGCTATCAAATTAGAGCTGAATTACAATGTATGTTTATGTCACACGCTCATAAATATCTATACTGAGTGTAATGATGTGGATGCCGCTAGGCGGGTTTTTGATAAGATATCAGAGCCGTGTGTTGTTTCATACAATGCGATCATCACGGGGTAGACTGGAAGTGGTAGGCCAAATGAGGCATTGTCATTGTTTCGTGGATTGCAAGAGAGGAACATTAAGCCTAGCCTACTGATGTTACTATTCTTAGTGCTTTGTCATGTTGTGCTTTGTTGGGATCACTGGAACTAGGGAAGTGGATACATGAATATATTAAGAAATATGGATTTGGTGAGTACGTGAAAGTGAATACTGCACTTATAGATATATGTATGCAAAGTGCGGGAGCTCGGATAATGCTATTTCTTTCTTTGATAACATGAGAGTGAGAGAGATACACAAGATTTGGATGATTCGATTCGATTCGATTTGAGCGACCGTCGGGAAGTTTTGTTTTGAGATAAATGACCTTCAAATGAAGTTCTCGCAGAAGAAACTCTTATGATCCCTCGCTGTCTGCCACGTCGGTCGTTGATATCTCATGGATAATAATATTCGGTCCTTTTTTTTTATATTATTACGTACAAAAGTATATTTATTTTTATTTATATTAAATAGACTCCTAAACTTTGTTAAAATCACCAATTATCTTTATAATATTAAATTTCAACACTGAAAAATATTTCCATTATTTCAAAATAAGTGAGAGGCACCTATGTTGTGTAAATAGACTATTTTTGCAGTGAAATTTTGGTCATTTAGATAGAAATTGGGACTTATTTGTTATAAATGAACAACTTGTAATTCTTATTTGTGAAATTATAAACATTACGGGATCTAGATGTTAGTTTCCCAAACGCGTATCAGGAATATGGACAATATGACAACCATCGGCCGATGCCTAATAAACACGAGAGCGCCCTAGGAGCGCAGAGGTTTCGAGGACTGCCCAAAATTGGTTTATTGGTTGAACTTTCCATAGGCGAGTTTGATTGGTTATCTTATCTCTTGCAGCATGCTCGTAGCTCGTATCTGTATTGGTTTTGATGAAATCAAATCATTTACTCGATGGAAGAAGCTAGGCAGTAAGTGATCCTTGATGATCCAAAGCATGTTTTGATCAGAAACCAGTTGAGAACCCATTAGCAGCAGGTGGTGGCTCTTTATTCTGAATATTTTGCAACTAGAAGAAGAAGACGAAACAGCATTGCTTATTCTTTTGTTACATGGATATTATTTGATACTGCTGACGGCTAATACCTTTGTCCACACCATAATTAGGATTGGCTCTCCCCTTTGTGATTAGTGAGGTAAGTTATAAATTCACAAAGGATTGTAAAGTTATTAAAGAAAAATTTGTAATTTTCAAATTATAACTTTTAAATTAGTTATATTTTTCTATTATACTTTCGTAACTCTAAAATTTAAATTCAAAATTTATAATTACAATATTAAGTGATTATAATATTTACATTAAGTGCAATATTTTTTTAATAGAAAAATTTTATAAATTAATAACTGTTTTATTTTACTAAAGTCTTTAATCTGAAAATTTTTGATATACATTATATTGAGAGGATTTAAAGAGTTTAGAAGATTTTAACAATATCCAAAAATAATAACCAAAGTAATGGCGATATATTAGTTATCTATATTTTTCGCACTTAGTTTCTTTAATTTTATAAAATGCGCTAGGACTGTATGTTTACATTTAGTATCAAAGTATGATAATAATTTCTACTTTACTTATTTTGTTGATTTTTTTTAAAGAAAACATGAAAAACTTGATTATATAGTTATGTAGTTTTTGAAGTTGTTTAAATGTTTCATGCAATTAGTTTCACACTATTTTATTAAAAATTTATGCTTTAAATCATTAAAAAAAATTAGATTTAGAGCAATTTGGAAGTAAAAATTTTCAAAATTGGCTTTAAAAATGATAAGAAATCATTGGGTATCATTCGGGTTTGAAACATGTTAAATTCGAGTTAAGTTGACTCATACATGCATATATAGCACATGACAAGTGGTTTTAATTGTTTTTTTTTTTTTTAAAATATGTTATAGTAAAAGACTTGAGAATCAAACTTAAGTTTTCTTAGTGGTTGAAGCCTAAATCATTGGCTCACAATTTACTTTGTGTTAATAAGAATGCATTTATTTTGCTTTAAATGATTTTTATTTATTAGATGGAAAAATCAAATGGCAAAATTCAAACTCATCACCTCCAAAGAGTTTCCTATTATTGCTCTTTTAAGCTTCTTTTTTGGTTTTGATATTAATTGCATGGAAATGCCAAGAATTATACTTATTTAATTTTAAATTTAACGTACATTTATTACCTTATAAATATTTTAAATTTGTTATATATAAATTTAAATTCAATTTAAATATTTAAACTTATACATATTATTTATGTTATATTATATGTATAGTTAAGATTTAATTTTAATGTTTTATTCTTAGCATACAATTTATGTTTTGTATATGTTAAGGTATAATTTGCTTAATTTATGTATTTTTATATTACGTATACATGATAAAAATAGTAGTTAGTATGCAAATTTATTAAAAATATATATATAAAATTTAGGTAAAAAGAGAAATGCTAAATTAAGTATTATTATCAGGTATATTTATAGTATTTATTTGCTTCTAATTACATATTTAGAAAAATTCTATTTAAACAAGTTGAATTTTAAGTAGGATTGTTCGTGATCCCCTCCAATCTTTTTTGGAAATTGATCTATTGTAATTTTTAACTGAATAAATTACTATTTATTTATCTGTACAATAAATACAGAAATATTTAAAAAAAAAATTATAAGGCGTAAATATTAAAATATATTCATATACATATTAAAATATTTTAGTGATCCATAAAAATTTAATCAATTGAAGAATAGCCATAATATTCTTAAATTAAATAAGACTTTTATTAAGTTAAGAGTACACATGGTTTAAAATATTAATTATAATTAATCATATCAAATGTGATAAATTTTATCCCACACAAATTTTTATTACGTTTATATAACTAATTAAGATAAAATATTGTATTATTTTTTTAATTTATTCACAAGAATTAAGAAATTAAATATAATATATTAATTTTATAAAAAAAATACATGAATTTATTTTAATAAAATACTTAACCCATAAATAGTATTTTATGTCACGTGATTTATATTTTAAGTATATTTTATATTGATAAAATATGATAAAATTTAAACCTCAACAAAATTTAACATAAGTACGTATTTTTGCAGATTTATAACTTACAAATGTATCTAATATCAAGTTAAATGTTTATCAACTAGTAAGAAATAATTATAAGACATAAAAAAAGAATTGTTATATTTATGGTGATAGGATATAGATTATGCTACACGAAAAGATGAACTATTACTTATTATTAATGTTAATATTTTAATATAAATTAAATTTTATAAATGTTGGGAGTGATTTAATCGTCTCAGTATAATGTACATAAAAACTAAAATTTCTGCTAACATACATGATTTAGTTGCTTAACATGATGATGCCCATATTTTGATAAAAGTTATTGATGAACAGTTTGAATTATCAGACAAAGCACTAGCTAATTCTCTAATTATGAAGTTTTCTTTCATGAAACTCACCATTATTACTGATGTACAAAAATATATCATAAATATAAGAGATATTGTAGCTCAACTAAAAATTTTAAACATAACAATGTCTAAACTTTTCCTTATGTATTATATTTTAAATTTACTTTCTCAACCATATGAACCTTTCAAAAATTTTTATAACACATATAAGGATAAGTGGTCAATTAATAAATTAATGACCATATATGCTCAAGAAGAAAGGAAGTTAATTGTGGATATGGGAGTGAATTTTTAAAGTACACATCTAGAAACGAAAGAAAAGATTAACAAGAAAAGGAAAAGCAGAATACTTACACAAATTGAAATAAAGAAAGAATCAAAATACTTCTATGAAGAAGGACTGCATCAAATTTTAATAATAGTTTACTAAGAAAGGTATTTCTTTTTCTCTTATAAGTTATGAATCTAATATGGTTGAAATTTGTGATAACATATGATGGATTGACTCTGGTTTAATAATCTACATTATGAATGTTTTGCAAGACTTATAAAACCTAAGAAAACTAGTAAAAGTTGAGTGATTTATCTGTTGTAAAAATAAAATAAACTCAATTGTAGAGATTACTAAGACATGTAGTTTAGTTCTTAATAGTAATTTTGTAATGAATTTAAAATTTTTTTTTATATTTTTAATTTTTCTAAAAATTTAATTTTTATTTCTAAATTTGTACTTTATATATATTCCTTCAATTTTTCAAAATATTTTATAAAATTTTTTTATAAATTTAATTTTATTAAAAATGGTATATTATTTGATGATTTTTTTTATATTAATTTTCAAAACGATACTTATTTTAATACATTTAATTAATAAAAAATAAACTGTAATTGTCACAAATAATTGAAGACACCCGCATTGAAATTGAATGGGAATCTACTCGTGGTGACCCTCAACTTCTGTAGCACAAGCATTTTTTTCATTAATGCAACCAATAAAGAGGGTATTACAATTTGTCACTCCATATATTATATATACAAGGACATTCCTTGTATGTACCAAAGTGTTGGGTCCTAGGCAGTAAAACATGGAGGACAATAGAAAGGAAGAGATAATGGAGAGCCAAAACCAGCTCTCACGGCCACAGCAACAGCAAAANTTTGGTAGTTGGTTCATTTGTTGCTGTACTGGGCACCTACACTTCCCTGAAACAAATTGTAAACCATCTCTGAAACTTGATTGAGATGGCGGGATCAAGCTTTTGTGTTAATAAGATCACACAAAAACAATACTAATTGGGATATTTGCAACGGAAGATGCAGCAGCAGCAAGAAGCAAGACATGCAACTCAATTAACACGACCAGCAAAGAAGAAAAGCACTCAGCAGCGTCACAACTTCCTCAATTCATGCAAAAGTTAAAGCAGACGAACTAATATAGCAAAAGTAGAAGTGACAACATGATCATCATTTGGGCTTATCGGTAAAGTAACAATTTTACTGTTTAGAGTGTAAATAAAGGTGGGGACTGGGGAAAATTTTGGGCAAAACCCTATTGGTTATTCCAATAAACAACATTAGCTCGTCTTTTCATTGTTATAATTCCCTCTGTTTCTGTAACAGATTAAAATAATTTTCAGTTGGGGAAAAAAGTGTAGCGTGGCTATATATTGTTCATTGATTTTGAATTGTCTATCATGTTCGTGGCTGCGGTTGATTATTGCCAATAAACAACAGTTCTTCTCTTTCAATTCGTGGGTGCATTCCGGCTCTGGCAAACAGAAACTCAATTCTATTGCTTAGTTGCAATGGCGACAGCCTCATTTCCGCCAATAATTCAATCTTCTCTTTCAAAGCTTTATGCAAACACAAACGCCCCAAGAAATGACACTACGAACCCACTGTCTTTACTACGCAAATGCACCTCTCTTAGAAAGCTCAGGCAAATCCAGCCCTTTACCATCAAAAAACTCCTTCAGAATGACCTCAATGGTCTCACCAAGCTTGTCAATTTCTGCGCCCAGAACCCCACAACCTTATCAATAGAACATGCCCACCTACTGTTCGACAGAATCCCGGAACCAGACATTGTTTTGTTTAATACCATGGCTCGTGGCTATTCCCGCTCTGAAACACCAATTCGTGCAATTTCTCTCTTTGTTGAGGTTCTAAATTCTGGTATTTTACCCGATGACTATTCATTTCCATCTCTGCTTAAAGTATGCGCGGGTATGGATGCTAAAGCATTGCAAGAAGGTAAACAACTGCATTGCTTTGCCATCAAATCAGAGCTGAATCACAATGTATATGTATGTTTAACACTCATAAATATGTACGCTGAGTGTAATGACGTGGATGCCGCTAGGCGGTTTTTGATAAGATCTCAGAACCGTGTGTTGTTTCATGCAATGCGATCATCACGGGGTACGCTCGAAGTAGTAGGCCAAATGAGGCATTGTCATTGTTTCGTGAATTGCAAGAGAGGAACATTAAGCCTACTGATGTTACTATGCTTAGTACTTTGTCATCTTGTGCTTTGTTGGGATCGCTGGATCTAGGGAAGTGGATGCATGAATATATTAGGAAATATGGATTTGATAAGTATGTGAAAGTGAATACTGCACTTATAGATATATGTATGCAAAGTGCGGGAGCTTGGATGATGCTATTTCTATATTTGATAACATGAGAGTGAGACATACACAAGCTTGGCCAGCAATGATTGTAGCATATGCAACTCATGGGCAGGGTTGTAAAGCCATATTGATGTTTGAGGAAATGATAAAGGCGTGAATGAGTCCTGATGAGATTACATTCCTGGGTCTCTTATATGCTTGCAGTCACACGGACTGGTGGGGGATGGTTGTAGGTATTTTTATAGTATGAAGGAAAGGCATGGGATTGTTCCTGGAATCAAGCATTACGGATGTATGGCAGATTTACTGGGTCAAGCTGGACACTTGGACCAGGCTTATAGGTTCATTGATGAATTGCCAATCAAACCCACCCCTATACTATGGCGAACCTTATTATCTGCTCGTAGTACCCATGGCAATCTAGAACTGGCGAAGCAGGTCATTGAGCAGATTTTTGAACTAGATGACTCTCATTGTGGGGATTATGTGATCTTATCAAACTTGTGTGCAAGAGCTGGGAGATGGGAAGGCATGGATTTTTTTAGGACACTAATGAAGGATAGAGGTGTGGTGAAAATTCCTGGCTGTAGTTCCATAAAGGTGAACAGTGTAGTGCATGAATTTTTCTCTGGGGATGGAGTGCATTCTGTCTCTCCGGATCTGCACAAAGCACTTGATGAGTTGGTTAAAGAGTTGAAGATGGTTGGATACAAACCAGGTACTTCTCTTTTCTATCATGGGGATATGGGAGACGAAGAGAAAAAAATTACACTTAGATATCATAGTGAAAAACTGGCCATTAGTTTTGGGCTCCTGAACACACCGCCTTGAACAACAATTCGTGTTGTGAAGAACCTTCAGGTGTGTGGGGATTGTCATTCTGGTGCTAAACTTATATCATTTATTTTTGATAGGCAGATAGTTCTTAGAGATGTCCAACGATTCCATCACTTTGAAGATGGGAAGTGCTCTTGTGGAGATTTGTGGTGATAAAATTGATTGAACCTAAAATCATCACAATCATAATGGAGAAATATATCCTATCCTTGTCTTGTGTCTGATTTCAACCACAGCAATTAGTGGAAAGATTTGTGGATATTTCAGTGCAACCAAAGCCTTCACTTGTGCACCATGTGCATGTCACTAGTGAGAACCAGGGAGAAAGGAGTAGAGAGGCTTCCCATTAGCGATCTCCAATATCCCACTTGGAATCCCCATGTAAGTTAGGGAGGTAAAGCAAATCGTTAACTTCAGAATTTGTGAATTGGGATATTTTTGACACGTGAAGAGATTCATTTTAACCAATCAGAAATAATCTAAATCTTGTGTTTGGTAACGAAATTGTATTTGTGCAGGGAATTGTTTTTTTCTTTTGGCAGTATAAAACCGATCAGTTGATTTCCTTGCACGAAAGTCATTCTCTTGCCATTTCTGTGATTGGTAGTTGCTTCAGTTAATATTATACCAAATGGTAATATTAATTCTACTATGATACCATATTGAATTGCCGCTTAACCTAAAAATTTAAACTTGAAGATAAAAATTAAGACAATTGTGTATAACATTAATCCTGTAACCCCTTTCTTCTTAGATCTTTTGTATAATGTCCTTAATACATTCAAAAAATTTTATGATGATGTTGCAGGAATTGAACTAAATGGGAGATTGTACAGCTTAAACAGCATATTTCAGGCCATTAAAGGTGAGCAAGTGGGTATGCCTCTGTTTCGGTAGGTCGAATTTCCTTGCTTCTAAAGATCAGTTACACAATTTCTTGATCAGCATTCGAAGATTAAGAGGGAAAAAAAATATGAAATCCATAGTGTTGGGGACATATTGCAGAGGTCTGTTGTTGATGAAGATGAACCATTTTCTCCTTGAAACAAATTATAAATTACTGAAGATTCAACTGAAGTTATTCAGGAATGAGTTGACCCCATTATCAGTAATCTTTCAAACTCTAAATTAAACTAATCGAAACTTGAAAATCAAATGAAACCATAATTTAACAGTGTGGACGAGTGTGAATGGTTTTCTGCGTGGAAGCAAAAGGTGGATGTGACGTGGACTGGGGAGCAGAATACTGTGGTTAAAAAATTAGGTGATTTATTGCCAGAACCAGAACTAAACAAATCAGAATTCAAACAACTATGATAAGGTTAAGGTGTGCCCATTTCTAACCAACCTATTTGACTTGCAATCAGTGACGCTGACATCCATAGCCAGCCATCTGTCACAGTTTCATGGGCATTATCATATCATAGGCAAATTAAAAAATTACTTAACTCTTAGCAAACTTGTCCGAAACATTTAAAACAATTGGCTTAAATTTAAATAATTTCACGATATCAATCCTGTTCATATCTTGTTATCACAAAATCTGGAAATGGTGAAGAGAAAGTATGAAAGAAAAAGAAAAAAGGCCAAAACAATGAATATGACAGGCAAAATTAGACGAGAGAGCCGACAATTAGGGGACATTCCTTACACACGTAAGCCACACATTGTGATTACTACAATTATTAACATTTGAGAATGAAGGCAAGTAATAGGCATATACTGATCCAGATTCCCTGTCAATCCACAACCTTCCATTTTCGCCTATAAATACAATACAGCTATCACATCATTTCACACCATCGTTGCTTCCTTATATGCATTGATTGTTTACCATTTTTCCCACTGAGAAAAACACAGATAGAGATGGAGTCCATGTACGCTTCTTTCTGGATCAAATTACTCTTCGTTCAGTATCTGTCATTTCTTTGTGTTTCCCAGAACTTCGATTTCTTCTACCTTGTTGTGCAAGTAAGTGATCACTGATGAGTGATAATTCTTTTGTGGTTCATTCGTTGATTTGTTAAAATTTGTGGGTTTGGCATTTTGTTGTGGTGTAGTGGCCGGGATCATACTGTGATACAGCAAAAAGTTGCTGCTATCCAACGACGGGAAAGCCGGTAGCGGACTTCGGCATTCATGGACTCTGGCCAAACAACAACGATGGTTCGTATCCATCCAACTGTGATCCTAGTAACCCCTTCGATCAATCCCAGGTACTTCCACTCCTCAATTTTATTGCAATCTCCGTACGCTTACCGCATTGCACAGTGTTAATTAGTATCCGACAAGCAGTAGAAGATCTATTTCAGGGAAAGGGTCACTCCGTTTCTTATTCTAAAAACGTTTTTGTGGTTGCTCTAAAATATATAGCAAAAAGAAGAGTGTTTTGAATATCTGACAGCGTTTTCTGTTAATGCTGTTACAAAAGAAACGTTTCGTCTTATCATTTTTTAGCACTGTCCCGTTTGAATTCACCAACATTAGCACATTTAATCCCTTTTTATCATTCGTGGTGCAGATTACAGACTTGAAAAGCAGCATGGAAAAGAATTGGCCAACGCTGGCTTGCCCAAGCGGCAATGGCTTAGAGTTTTGGTCACATGAATGGGAGAAACACGGCACCTGCTCGGAATCGGTCCTCGACCAACACGGATACTTCCAGGCAGCTCTCAGCTTGAAAAACCAAGTAGATCTCCTCCAAATTCTCGAAAGCGCAGGTGACTAGAAATTCTACTACAACCATCTATAATTTTTCCTCAGATTTCTACTTACAGAACCAAATTCTGACTTTATAAGAATTATCTTATATTTTATGTTACAGGAATACAACCAGATGGAGATTCTTACAGGTTGGAAAGCATTAAAGATGCGATAAAAGAAGCAACTGGGTTCACTCCATGGATAGAATGCAACGTTGATCAATCAGGCAACAGCCAGCTTTTCCAGATTTACTTGTGTGTAGACACATCTGCCTCAAATTTCATCGCGTGCCCAGTGTTTCCGAAAGGAAAATGTGGCGCTCAGATTGAGTTTCCTTCCTTTTAGAGGATGTCTCTCATTTCTCCATTCACTGGTGATCATACACAGTTTGATTATTGATCTTGTAATATTGTACTAAACTGTTTGCCTTCCTGTTGCCATTTGGTGTTAGTTATGGCTTCTTTGCTGCTCTTCAAATTGCATTAATTATCAAGTTCACAGTAACTCGTCAAACAATAAACTCTTATGAGTGGCCTTAGCCACCCTTTGTCTTTTCCATCTGTATCTCTCAAGTATGCAAAAGCAGGTATGCCAAACAAACTTGTAGTCGAAATGATACAATATTAACCAGATGATGTCCAAACTATTTCATGTAAAATTTTAGCTTACTATATTTGTAGAAAATGGCTACGTATGCCAAAACAGAAGAGGGTGTTCGTTTAGGTCATGCAACCTCAGGCAAGATAACACCTACTGCTTTATCTCATAGCTCACAATTTAGGAGAAGAATTCTAGATGTGGCGATCCCATCGAACACATTGTTGATTCTTCGACGTCACTTCCTTTCTATGGCCTTATATAGGAAATATGAACAATAACTTCCCCGGATTAGGTACAAGTGCAATTTCAGAATTTCTTGGGAAAAGCTTTTTTAATTCCATGACTTGCGCTCTCCTCGATGTCCACGAAACATTTCCTTCCTTTCCATGCGAAAGTAACTGTAGATGCTGTGTTTAGGAGGAGAAAATGGCTACCCATTTACGCGGCTGCATTAGTTGCACATTAATCTAGACCATAATTTGTAGCGCAAGTGCATTGACAAAGATTAAAACAAAATATTGAGTTTGGTTGTTATTAACTTTTTTTTTATCATGCTCTTTCCTGGAAGAAGGGAACATTAATTCTTTAACAACAGATCTGTTTGAAGAGCCAATTGGGAAGGAGGCATATGTGATTGCCACGTTTCATCAACGAAAAGAAAAACAAAAAGGCAAGCAAAACCGGTACAACAATCGTTAGGAGACCGTCGATTACGCCAACCATGTAATAAAAAATTAGCCAAGACTCACAGAAAGCATATGTTGTTCCCGATATTATGTCCGTCACCTAACTGTTTTTGCCAATAGATTCATCTATCTACCAATTGCTAGCATAACTTATAAGATTTCTTATAAGGCTTGCCAGAAAGAAAAAAAGCAACTATCTAACGATGAAACTCCAGTTTTCAATATGTATCAAGGTTTTGATATTACAGTGCCTCTCAGTTCTGTGTGTTTCACAAGACTTCGATTTCTTCTACTTTGCTCAACAGGTAGGTAGATGAGCTTTCTCTTTAATGTTGCTATCTCTCTTTGGATGATGCATATATGTTTCTGATCTGTTAGCATTTGATCATATGCGCAGTGGCCAGGATCATACTGTGATACCAAGCACAGTTGTTGTTATCCCAAGTCAGGAAAGCCTGCTGCTGATTTCGGCATCCATGGTCTTTGGCCAAACTACAAGGATGGCTCGTATCCATCAAACTGCGACCCTGACAATGTTTTCGATAAGTCTGAGGTATTTACGGCTAATACGGTTCTACTATATATATATATATATATATATATTGTATTTATGGCTTATGATAATGATCTCTCTCAGGCTAGCTAGCCTTCCAGGATTAAGGTTTCAGTGTCTTTTAGTTCTGGCTTCCTATGCAGATTTTTAATTTGCTTTGTATCTCTTCTTTGTGTATGTTATGATATATATATATATATATATATGTATGTATGTATCTATGTATATAGATCTCGGATCTCATGAGCGATATGCAAACGAATTGGCCAACGTTGTCCTGCCCTAGCAACGATGGCACCGCTTTCTGGACCCACGAGTGGGAAAAACACGGGACATGCGCGGAGTCTGAACTTGACCAACATGAATACTTCGAAGCAGCTCTCAAGTTGAAACAGAAAGCAAACCTCCTCCAAATCCTCAAGAATGCTGGTAAGTACTGAACCAAAGCAGGCATGAATTCATTCATAAAGTTTTCCAAGTATTGAAGGTGTAAATTGAAAACACTTTCAGGAATCAAACCAGATGATAAATTCTACGATCTAGACAGCATAAAAGATGCCATTAGAGAGTCTACTAGGTTTACTCCAGGAATAGAATGCAACGTGGATCCAGAACATAACAGCCAGCTTTACCAAATTTACATGTGCGCGGACACTTCTGCTTCAGAATTCATCGAATGCCCAGTGCTACCAAAGAAGAGATGCGCTTCCAGTGTCCAGTTCCCTAAGTTTTAGATCAAAAGAGCAGTTGATATTATATTGACAATAAATAATAATGATAAAATTAGATATATAAATTTATATTATATGTTATATTTTTATTATTATTTGAATAAAATAATTAATATTTATTATTAATTTGTGATAAAATTGAAATGCTTGCCTAACAACTATAACACACCCCACAACCTCCACCACCCTTTCAAAAAGAAAACTATCCCCATCATCTTCCAAAGCAATTCCAAGACTGTCATGGAGTAAAGCCACAATACATGCTGAAAAGAAACAATAGCACAACAGATCTTCATCATCTAGTGAGTGGTGTTTCTTTCTCAACTTTGACCACTCTTCTCAGCAGAATTGTTCTCCAGCTATGAGCAGATCCGAGAGAAATTTATTTTAATTTTTTTTAAATATTTTTAACTAATTTTAATATTTTTTTATTAAAAGAATTATTTTAAATAATTTTACTCTCAAATCTTATTTTTTACGGTATCTTTTTCTCCGCTCTTTTACTAAAAAATATATATATTGCACTTCGTTTTTTTTCCAATAAATCATTTTTTAGTAATAATAGTTAAAAAAAATTAATATAATTTATTTTATTATTAAAAATTTATTATTTTATATTAAAAATATATAATTTTATCGTTAAAACGTAATTTTATAATTAAAATAAATAATTTTATATGGATAGTGATAGTTTTTAAATAATTTTGGATGAATAATAAACAAATTTTAAGTTAATTATAAAAATACGTTGATTTAAGTTGAAAAAGTGGGTTGATTTTGACTGGTACGGAGCAAGAAATGTAGCCCAAAAATTGAAAAACGAAGAAGACGAAGGAGACGCCCAGGCTCGTGTTCTTCAGCCCTTGTCACTACCGCATGGGCTCATGCGCCTGTGCGCGTAAGATCACTTCGGCCTGGTCTCATGCTGACGTGGCCAAAGCTTGACGCATGCATTTTTCTTTTTCTTTTTTTTATTTTAAATTAATTAATTATTATAATATAATACCTAAATATTTCAATGTATTAACTTTTATGTTATATTTATATTAATGAAAAATTTAGTTAAACACTTAAAATTTTAAAAAAAAATAGTACTTAACAATTCAATGTAATTTTTTTATTGAATTAATTTTTTAATTTAATTTATATTTTTAACAAAATTGCTATAAATATTAAAATATATTATTTAAAAATAATGATAATTAACTAAAATTTAATATTTTAGGCCATAGTTGTTATTTAATAAAATTTAGATTATTATTAAATTTTTTTGTGATTTTTTATTTTTAATTTAGTTAAATAATTGAATTAAAAATTAGTTCAAAATAATACTTAATAACTCAATGTTAAATTTTTTGGAATTAATTTTTAATTTAATTACATATTATTTAAAAATACCAATAAATAAGCAAATATATATTTAATTATATATTATTTAAAAATAATGATAAAATAACTAAAATTTAATGTTTTTAGGCCATAATTATTATTTAATTATTTTTCTTGTTGTGATTTTTTTATTTTTAATTTAGTTAAATTATTTTTAAGTTTTCTTAATTGTAAATTCTTGTTTAGTTAATTTGCAATTCTTTTATGTAATATTTAGTTACAACTAATTATTATGCAATTTTATAAGTATAAATGGCAAGTCATTTTGAATGTTATTTGGAGTATAAATTTGACTAAAATTTTAAAATTTGTCTATCATAAATTTTGCATTGAAAGGATTTATATCATCTTATAAATAATGTTGATTATAGTTGAACTGATTGCTACTCTAAAAAAGAATAGACAGTTGTATACTTGAAATATATCAAAATATCTAAATTTAAATATTTAGATATTTAAGCATTAATTATTTTTTAAAATACAAAAAATAAAATAATAAAATTTTAAAAAGTTAAATAAATATATTAAATAAATTCGTAAAAAAAATAAATTTTTAATTCAATACAAATAAAATCATAAAATAAAAATTTTATAAACTATATTTAACATAATTTTAATAGATGTAATTATAAATATAATATTTACTTTGATGCGACTAAATTAAGATACTGTTTATGCCCCGGGCACGATAGAATAGTGCCCTAATGTGATCACACTAAAGCATTAATGTGCCCTAGCGTGGTCTAGTGTGGCTACACCAGGGCATTGATTGTGCTCTAATGTGGCTACATTAGATCAATATTTATGTCATAATAGTATTAACCATTTTTGTCATTTTCTTTTGTTAAATTCATATTTCAATCAAAATATAATGGCAATAGATTTAACAAATAAAATATTATATTTATAATTCAAATTAAATTTTATCATATCACAATAAATTTAATAGTAATATTTATATATTTTAAAATTAGTTAAAAATTAACAGAAAAAAAATATAAAAACTAACTTTTTATTTAATTTATAAATAAAATATCAAAATTTTTATTTTACATAATTGTATGACTTATTAAAAGTCTGAATATTGAAATTAAAAGTTAAAAATTTTAAGGACATCGTCAATAATATAAAAATAAAGTATGCATATGAGTTATATTTATAAGTGTAAAAAATAGTATTTAAGCATAAAATCATTCATAGGGGCTATTAAAGTAAGAATGCATTAAAATTTGTTAGAAATATTATGAAAGATTAAAATAAGATCACGTGAATAATTTCTTTTTCAAAAAATAATCTGTAAAAAGTGATCTGTAATTGTTACAAATTGCCGAAGGCACCCGGCATTGAAATTGAATGGGAATCTGCTCATCGTCACCGTCTACATTTATAAAACAAGCATCTTTTTTATTAATGCAATCAATAAAGAGGGTAGTACACTTTGTCACTCCATATATTATAAATACAAGGACATTCCTTTCCTTGCATGTTCCCAAGTGTTGGGTCCTAGGCAGTAAACTGTGGAGGACAACAGAAAGGAAGAGATAATGGAGAGCCAAAACCAGCTCTCACGGCCACAGCAACAGCAAAACGAAACCACTTTCCTTAGGACTTGTTTCAATGGACTCAATGTCTTACAAGGTTTCTGGTTCCCTCTCCCTTGGGCAATGTTTGTGCAGTACGTTAGTCCTTCCGTAGAATGAGAATACAGTTAAAAACTTTCCTTGCATTTGACATGAGTGTTTTGTTGTTTCAATTTGTTGTTATTCATTCATAAAATCTGAGGAGGCTTAAAGAACCGATTGGTGGTGCTGAAATAGCAATCTGGATTATCGAATATCTTCGGGTTGCATATGTTAGAGACTTTAGCTTCAAGCAAAAACTTCTCGACTGTATTCTTGAACTGATATGATCTGCCATGTCAAATTTCATATATGTTTTGGCAAATTTTTTTCTTGAAGGACATAAAGAAACCAACCTGTTTTATTTTCCACTCCGGACTACACGAGCTTCTGGTTTTAATTCCTCACGAAGTTGACAAGCTATGACCAAACTTTTGCCTTAACTTAATCTGATTATTTATTAGAACAGTGTTTACCTTGCTTCTAAAAGCTAAACCAAACTCATATTTCTTTGTGTGCTCGTTAACATGTTGATGAAAACGGTTTCCAGGATGAGGTCTGATTACTATCGATGTGACTAAAGATAACAAATGTCAAATTGGTTACCATGCTTTCTCAGGTGTTGGGATACTGTCAATTCCTTGCGCACTTTCAGAAGGGGGGTGGCTGAGCTTAATAATTCTTCTTCTAGTGTCAATTCTCCTTTGGTACACAGGTTTACTTCTGCGACGATGTATGATTGCACATCCACTCATCAAAACATATCCTGATGTAGGCGAGCTGGCATTTGGATATAAAGGAAGAGCTTTGGTATCAATCCTCATGTTTCTTGAATTGTATTTAGTTGCTGTTGAATTTCTCATATTAGAAGGTGACAATTTAGACAAGTTGTTTCCAAACATGGGTTTCAGAATTGGTAGCCTAAAAATTGGAGGAAAACAAGGCTTTGTGCTGCTCACTTCCCTAGTAATTTTGCCCACCACATGGTTAAGGAATCTGGGAATTCTTGCCTATGTTTCTGCTGGTGGGGTTCTGGCTTCTGTTATTCTGCCCGTTTGTGTTTTATGGGTTGGTGCAGTTGATGGTGTTGGGTTCCATGAAAGAGGCATGCTTCTGAAGTGGGGAGGTTTGCCCACTGCCATAAGCTTGTATACTTTCTGTTATAGTGGCCATGCTGTTTTCCCCACACTGTGCGACTCCATGAAAGATAGAAGGCAATTCCCTAAGGTTAAACATGCTAACATCCACGTTAGAAATTGAAATATTAATCACAGAAGCTCTGTTAGTGCAAAACTAATTCATTTATTATTTCTCTTATATTGTCTTTCATTGCAGGTTTTACTCGTCTGCTTTATTGCGAGCACTACCAACTATGGTTTTATGGCAATTCTAGGATACTTGATGTATGGAGATCATTTGGAATCTCAAGTGACATTAAATCTTCCTCTAAGAAAACTCGGTACAAAAATAGCAATTTACACAACTCTAATCAATCCCCTCACCAAATATGCACTGGTAATCACTCCAATTGCTACTGCTCTTGAAGACACATCTCATTTCCGCAACAGCAGATCTCTTAGTATCCTTATCCGAAGTGTACTGCTTATCAGCACAATGATTGTGGCCTTGACAATTCCATTTTTCGGATACGTTATGGCGTTCATCGGTTCATTCTTGGGCGTCACAGTCTCCATATTGTTGCCATGTCTGTGCTACCTCAAGATTAACAAAGCAGCTCAAAGTTTTGGATTGGAGCTGATGGCAATTGCCGGAATTTTGGTGGTCGGTTCATTTGTTGCTGTACTGGGCACCTACACTTCCCTGAAACAAATTGTAAACCATCTCTGAAACTTGATTGAGATGGTGGGATCAAGCTTTTGTGTTAATAAGATCACACAAAACCAATACTAATTGGGATATTTGCAACGGAAGATGCAGCAGCAGCAAGACATGCAACTCAATTAACACGACCCACGAAGAAGAAAAGCACTTAGCAGCGTCACAACTTCCTCAATTCATGCAGAAGTTAAAGCAGACGAACTAATATAATAAAGTAGCAGAAGTGACAACATGATTATGATTTGGGCTTATCAGAAAAGTTACAATTTTACTGTTTAGAGTATAAATAAAGGTGAAGACTGAGGAAAATTATGGGCAAAACCCTATTGGTTATTCCAATAAATAACATTATCTCTTGTCTTTTCATTGTTATAAGTCCCTCTGTTTCCGTAACAGATTAAAATAATTTAAAAAAGTGTAGCGTGGCTATATATTGTTCATTGATTTTGAATTATCTATCATGTTCGTGGGTGCGGTTGATTATTGCTAATAAACAACAGTTCTTATCTTTGCATTCCGGCTCGGGCAAACAGAGACTCAATTCTATGACTTAGTTGCAATGGCGACAGCCTCATTTCCACCAATAATTCAATCTTCTGTTTCAAAGCTTTATTCAAACACCCCAAGAAATGACACTACGAACCCACTGTCTTTACTACCCAAATGCACCTCTCTTAGAGAGCTCAAGCAAATCCAAGCCTTTACCATCAAAACCCACCTCCTGAATGACCTCAATGTTCTCACCAAGCTTATCAATTTCTGCACCCACAACCCCACAACCTTATCAATGGAGCATGCCCACCTACTGTTCGACAGAATCCCGGAACCAGACATTGTTTTGTTTAATACTATGGCTCGTGGCTATTCCCGCTCTAAAACACCAATTCGTGCAATTTCTCTCTTTGTTGAGGTTCTAAATTCTGGGATATTACCCGATGACTATTCATTTCCATCTCTGCTTAAAGCATGCGCGGGTATGGGTGCTAAAGCATTGCAAGAAGGTAAACAATTGCATTGCTTTGCTATCAAATTAGAGCTGAATTACAATGTATATGTATGTCCAACGCTCATAAATATGTACGCTGAGTGTAATGATGTGGACGCCGCTAGGCGGGTTTTTGATAAGATCTCAGAACCGTGTGTTGTTTCATACAATGCGATCATCACGGGGTACGCTCGAAGTAGTAGGCCAAATGAGGCATTGTCATTGTTTCGTGAATTGCAAGAGAGGAACATTAATCCTACTGATGTTACTATGCTTAGTGCTTTGTCATCTTGTGCTTTGTTGGGATCACTGGATCTAGGGAAGTGGATACATGAATATATTAGGAAATATGGATTTGATAAGTATGTGAAAGTGAATACTGCACTCATAGATATGTATGCAAAGTGCGGGAGCTTGGATGATGCTATTTCTATATTTGACAACATGAGAGTGAGAGATACACAAGCTTGGTCAGCAATGATTGTAGCATATGCAACTCATGGGCAGGGTCATAAAGCCATATTGATGTTTGAGGAAATGATAAAGGCGCGAATTAGTCCTGATGAGATTACATTCCTGGGCCTCTTGTATGCTTGCAGTCACACTGGACTGGTGGGGGAAGGTTGTAGGTATTTTTATAGTATGAAGGAATGGCATGGGATTGTTCCTGGAATCAAGCATTACGGATGTATGGTAGATTTACTGGGTCGAGCTGGACGCTTGGACCAGGCTTATAGGTTCATTGATGAATTGCCAATCAAACCCACCCCTATACTATGGCGAACCTTATTATCTGCTTGTAGTAGCCATGGCAATCTAGAACTGGCGAAGCATGTCATTGAGCGAATTTTTGAACTAGATGACTCTCATGGTGGGGATTATGTGATCTTATCAAACTTGTGTGCAAGAGCTGGGAGATGGGAAGACGTGGATTTTTTTAGGAAACTAATGAATTATAGAGGTGGGGTGAAAATTCCTGGCTGTAGTTCCATAGAGGTGAACAATGTAGTGCATGAATTTTTCTCTGGGGATGGAGTGCATTCTGTCTCTACGAATCTTCACAAAGCAGTTGATGAGTTGGTTAATGAATTGAAGATGGTTGGATACAAACCGGATACTTCTCTTGTCTATCATGTGGATATGGAAGACAAAGAGAAAGAAATTGCACTTAGATATCATAGTGAAAAACTGGCCATTAGTTTTGGGCTCCTAAACACTCCGCCTGGAACAACAATTCGTGTTGTGAAGAACCTTCGGGTGTGTGGGGATTGTCATTCTGCTGCCAAACTTATATCTTTAATTTTTGATAGGCAGATAGTTCTTAGAGACGTCCAACGATTTCATCACTTTGAAGATGGGAAGTGCTCTTGTGGAGATTTCTGGTGATAAAATTGATTGAACCTAAAATCATCACAATCATAACGGAGAAATGTATCCTGGCCTTGTCTTTTGTCCGATTTCAACCACAGCAATTAGTGGAAATATTTGTGGATATTTCAGTACAACCAAAGCCTTCACTTGTGCACCATGTCATGTCACGAGTGAGAACCAGGGAGAAAGGAGTAGAGAGGTGTCCCATTATCGATCTCCAATATCCCACTTGGAATCCCCATGTATGTTAGGAAGGTAAAGCAAACCGTTAACTTCAGAATTTGAGAATTGGGATATTTTTGACACGTGAAGCGATTCGTTTCAACCAATCAAAAATAATCTAAATCTTGTGTTTGATAATGAAGTTGTATTTGTACAAGGATTTTTTCTTTCTTTTGGCGATATAAAACTGCTCAGTTGATTTCCTTATGCGAAAGTCATTCTTTTGCCATTTCTATGTAATTTGGTAGTTGCCTGAGTTAATGTTGTACCAAATCGCGAGATTACTTTACTATGATACCATATTAAATTGCCCGCTTGACCCAAAAATTTAAACTTGAAGGTAAGAATCAAGACAATTGTGTTTAAGATTTACCCAGTAACCCCTTTCTTCTTAGATCTTTTGTATAATGTCCTTAATACATTAAAAAAAATTTATGATGATGTTGCAGGAATTGAACTAAATGGGAGATTGTACAGCTTAAACAGCATATTTCAGGCCATTAAAGGTGAGCAGGTCGAATTTCCTTGCTTCTAAGGATCAGTTATACAATTTCTTGATCAGCATTCGAAGATTAAGAGGGAAAAAAATATGAAATCCATAATGTTGGGGACAAATTGCAGAGGTCTGTTGTTGATGAAGATGAACCATTTTCTTCTTGAAACAAATTATAAATTACTGAAGATTCAACTGAAGTTAATCAGGATTATCAGTAATCTTTCAACCTCCAAATTAAACCAATCAACACTTGAAAATCAAATGAAACCATAATTTAACAGTGTGGACGAGTGTGAATGGGGAATTGTGGATGTCGAAGTTTTTCAATGTGAAAGCAAAAGCTAGATGTGATGGGAACTGAGGAGCAGAATATTTGACTTGCAACTATGATAAGGTTAAGGTGTGCCCATTTCTAACCAATCTATTTGACTTGCAATCAGTGACACTGACACCCGTAGCCAGCCATCTGTCACAGTTTCATAGGCATTATCATATCATAAGCAAATTAAAAAATTACTTGACTCTTAGCAAACTTGTCCGAAAAATTTAAAACAATTGACCTAAATTTAAATAATTTCACGATATCAATCCTGTTCATATGTTGTTATCACAAAATCTGGAAATGGTGAAGAGAAAGTATGAAAGAAAAAGAAAAAAGGCAAAAACAATGAATATGACAGGCAAAATTAGATGGGAGAGCCGACAATTAGGGGACATACCTTACACACGTAAACCACACATTGTGATTATAACAATTATGAACATTTTGAGAATGAGGGCAAGTAATAAGCATATACTGATCCAGATTCTCTGTCAATCCACAACCTTCCATTTTCACCTACAAATACAATGCAGCTATCACATCATTTCACACCATCGTAGCTTCCTTATATGCATTGATTGTTTACCATTTTTCCCCCATAGAAAAACACAGATAGAGATGGAGTGTCCGTCGTCTGTCATTGGCACGTTTCATCAACGAAAA
This sequence comes from Swietenia macrophylla, assembly GCA_032401905.1. NCBI lineage: Eukaryota > Viridiplantae > Streptophyta > Magnoliopsida > Sapindales > Meliaceae > Swietenia > Swietenia macrophylla. The sequence continues at coordinate 1,133,529 of CP135584.1, read as the reverse complement.
GAAATACAAAAAGCCAAGCAAAACCTGTACAACAATCGTTAGGAGACCGTCAATTACGCCAACCATGTCATAAAAAATTAACCAAGACTCACAGAAAGCATATACTGTTCCGGATATTCTGTCCGTCACCTAACTGTTTTGGCCAATAGATTCGTCTATCTACCAATTGCTAGCATAACTTAAAAGATTTCTTATAGGGTTTGCCAGAAAGAAAGAACATCAATCTAAAGATGAAACTCAAGTTTTCAATATGTATCACGGCTTTGATATTACAGTGTCTCTCAGTTCTGTGTGTTTCACAGGACTTCGATTTCTACTACTTTGTTCAACTGGTAGGTGGATGAGCTTTCTCTGTAATGTTGCTATCTCTCTTTCGATGACGCATATATGTTTCTGATCTGTTAGCATTTGATCTTATAAGCAGTGGCCAGGATGATACTGTGATACCAAGCACGGTTGTTGTTATCCCAAGTCAGGAAAGCCTGCTGCTGATTTCGGCATCCATGGTCTTTGGCCTAACTACAAGGATGGCTCGTGTCCATCAAACTGCGACCCTGATAGTGTTTTCGATAAGTCTGAGGTATTTACGGCTAATACAGGTTCTACTATATATATATATATATATATATATATATATATATATATATATATAGTATTTATGGCTTATGATAATCATCTCTCTCAGGCTAGCTAGCCTTCCAGGATTAAGGTTTCAGTGTCTTTTTAGTTCTGGCTTGTTATTCAGATTTTAATTTTCTTTGTATCTCTTCTTTGTTTATGTCATGGAATATATATATATATATATCTCGGATCTCATGAGCGATATGCAAACGAATTGGCCAACACTGTCCTGCCCTAGCAACGTTGGCATCTCTTTCTGGACCCACTAATGGAAAAAAACATGAGACATGCGCGGAGTCTGAACTTGACAACGTGAATATTTCGAAGCAGCTCTCAAGTTGAAACGGAATGCAAACCTCCTGCAAATCCTCAAGAATGCTGTTAAGTACTGAACCAAAGCATGCGTGAATTCATTCATAAAGTTTCCAAGTATTGATGGCGTAAATTGAAAACACTTTCAGGAATCAAACCAGATAATAAATTCTACGACCTGGATAGCATAAAAGACGCCATTAATGAGTCTAGTGGGTTTACTCCAAGAATAGAATGCAACGTGGATCCAGAACATAACAGCCAGCTTTACCAAATTTATATGTGCGTGGATACTTCTGCTTCAGAATTTATCGAATGCCCAGTGCTGCCAAAGAAGAGATGCGCTTCCAATGTCCAGTTCCCTAAGTTTTAGATCAAAAGAGCAGTTGATTCGAAGTCCTTAACCTCTCCCTTTCTTTTCTTCTTCCTTTCTATTTCCTGTATTTTGCATATCTTTCATCAATTTTAATATACACTCAATTTACAATAAACCAATCCTAATAAAAATTTACTATAAAGAAAAAAAAATACTTGTGATATTACATTAACGATAATATTAAATATATAAATTTAAATTATATTTTATATTTTTATTATTATTTAAATAAAATAGTTAATATTTATTATTAATTTGTATAAAATAATCAATATTTACCTAACATATAGTCATTAATGAAGTTAGAAAAGATGAAGAGTGACAGGGATAAATTTGTGATAAACGGTAAACTTGTAAAGTTTATTTGTTAAATTTGCAAACTATATGGACCAATATGATAATCGCTCTTACTCCAATGTATTGAGTGGCTGTGACTGCGACCAATGACTGTCAACGGATCGCCGTAACGCTCGCTTGTACATTGCAGGACACAAATAAGGGTAACAAATGGAAATAAAAAAGAATAGCAATCGAATCGGGGTCCTCCGTTGTTTTTCACCTGGCCATTTGCAGTTCGCCACGTCACATGTTGTGGCATGATGAACTAAGCTTCAATGCACGTGGCGGCCTTCCATTAGTGAGCCCCCCCAGTCAAACCGCAAGGTCGGTCCTAACCGGTTTGAGCAATTAGTGAAGACTAGAGTGGATAGTTTTATGGAAGTCAAGATAAAAGACCGAATTTATTTTTTATTTTATTTTAATTATTTTTTTTTTTGTAGTCTCACTGGGATGAGCGTGTGTAAACGACAAGCCAAATCGACAGAAATCGAACGTTAATTTTTCTCATCGATTTTCTCGCACTTTCTCGGGAATTCTAGTGAACAGATTAGGAAGAAGGTGAGTTCCCTCTTCAACTTCAGCTTCAACTTGAAACAGTTAATTTTCTGTTTGTGTTTTATGCTCTAGTAAAAATTTTTGAAGTTGGAGCTGATTTTACTTCCTTTTTATGGCCATCGTTTGATTAAGTTCGGATTTAGTACAATGCGTTTGAGATCTGTTTGTTTAGCACAAAATCGAACGAAATGAATGTGACTTCAAAAATTTGTATTATTGTATTTTGTGTTGCTTCGCGTTTTCAGGTTTAAAAACTTTACTTGAACTAAGCTCGGTAATTGTACCGAATACTCGAACGAATTTTTTTAAGTCCAAATATTTATTTTTTCAGTATTCAATTTTTTTTTTTTTTGTGCATTTTTCAGTATGAAAAGAAAGATAAACTATGCAGACTGAAATAAACTTTTTCCAATTACTTCTATCAAATGTTCAATTAAAACTGCAACTAGTTTGATTATTATCCCTTTGAGAACTAAATTTCTTGATCTTGCAGTAATGCAGTTTGAATTTTTTCTGTTTTTCTAATTATTTGCATGTCGGTTGTTGATGTAAGGTGGTCCCTAACTCAATAGATTTGGTGATCTAACAAGTTATCTCGTGAAAAATATGGTTAGTGCTGTCTGCTACTTGGTGCGTTTCTAAGCTAACCAGGTCATTGCAGAATTTTGTGCAGCTTAGTCCCTTTACAAGTGGAGAAAGAATGTTTATATGGGCATTGAAAGGTCAAAGTAAACCCCTTCACATAATTTGCCTAGGTGGGGTGATACTAGGACCTAGGTCAGGTATTGACTTTGATGATTTGTTCTTTTAGTTGAATTATAGAGGAAGATGTGATCTCAGTTTTCACAAGTGAGTTGCTCTATGGTTGTTCTTTAAGATTATGGTGAAATTGATGCTCGATTTTGGGGCATTTGGGAAGTTATTTAAGATATTATAGAGCCACTCCTGTTTTGTTGAACTTTGATGTAGCTTTCTAAAGCTCAATTGTCAATGATTTCTGTATCAAAGGATAGGCAAGGCCACCGGGTATCATTTTTAGATTTTCTGTCAATTTCATATTACATGTGTTTAATTCATTTTTTTCTTTCCAATAAATCCCTCTCTGGCTGAATCATTTATTCACAAGGATTTTTACCAAGAGTCATACTTGAGTTTTGTAGTTTGTGGAATTCTATGGAAACTTTGATTCTCATTTGTTGACTAATTGCTCTTGGAACTTGTTCTGGCTTGACAGTCTTTTCTGAGAGGCTCCATCAAGAGCCTATACAGTGAAACTATCATTGATGTAGTGGAAGCTTTCAATTCTCAAGCCAAAAGAAGATGCTTGCAAAAAAACAAAAAGAACTGACTGGAAATAAATCTGAAACTTGCCCCCAAGAAGTGTAACCATCCTTCTACTTTTGCATTCTCTGCCTGAGTTGTATCTTTCTGAAAGGTTTTAACAGTCTGTAGCTACATACATAATCTTTTTACACTTTCTTAGTACACCAGCTTTGTGGATTTGCTCACTGAATTCCATTTTTATGAAACTCAGTCATGTGTTGAGGTCTAGTCGGTTGTGCACTAGCTGTTTTATTCTCAATCTCTATGGAAAGGAGGCTCAAAAATTTTGATGCTGTTGTTTAAGCAGCAGAATGAAGAAATGGTACGGTGGTGTTTTAATTGCATCCTTGTTTACATTGTTGCTCCTGAGATATGGTCTCATGAAAAATCCTATTGGAGATAGCTATCTGACAAGTCTTGTCCCTGGCAATGCAAGTAATACTCTGGAATGGATGCGTACTGCAGCTCCCCCTGCTGTTCAAAATCCAGGGAATGCCTCTCAAGTTATTTCAATTCATACCATAGCCTTCAGCCTCTTTGCTGAAAGGAAAATATCCAAGGAGGAGCAGCACTCTTTGCAGACCTGGAATCTCTTGAAACATTTAATTAATCATTCTCAGTTTTTAGCAAATGGAGTAGAGGCTCTCAAGGAAGCTGGAAGTGCGTGGAATAAGCTTATGGTGTCACTTGAAGAGGAAAAACTTGGTTATACTACTGAAAGTTCATCCAGGAGAGTGAAAGAGAAACAATGCCGCCATTTTATAAATAAGATGAATGCCACCGATCTTGACAGCAGAAGTTTTAAGTTGCAGGTTCCTTGTGGACTAACTCAGGGTTCTTCTATTACAATTATCGGCATTCCAAATGGTCTTCTTGGTAATTTTCAGATCGACTTAACAGGAGAACCACTTCCAGGGGAGCCTGATCCACCCATTATCTTGCATTACAATGTTAGGCTGCTCGGTGATAAGATAACTGAGAATCCTGTGATTGTCCAAAACACCTGGACTTTAGCTCATGACTGGGGTGATGAGGAGCGTTGTCCATCCCCTTCTCCTGAAAAGATTATAAAAGGTAAAAGTTATTATTACATCTTTGATTTGTTGAGTGCAACAAAAGGTAAATGCTGTTCATATACTGCTTGTGCATGTTTCACTCATCCCATCAAAAACAACTTGACTTTGTTGAGCTTCAAGTTTTAAGACAATATTTTCTATTTTTCAGTATACACCTTTTGAACTCTCCACTCAATGTTGGGGCATTCAATGTTGAAAAGCATATGGGGTGAAGTAATTATAATGTTTGCATAAACTTCAGTGCATTTTCAGTATGTCATTTAAGGTTATTGGTTGTTCTCTGGATGAAAAACAATATTTTGTTGCAAAGTCAATATTTTCTGAATTCAGTGTTCAATTCAATTTTAATTGGGTCAATATTTTATCATTATGATTTCAAGCAACTGAATTTATTGACTGGAATCATTTTCTAAAGTGCTTCTCTCTTTGTTCATTCTGTTTACTTACTCAAGGCTGGTCAAAAATTACTGTTGTTTGCCTTGTTATATTCTGATGTAACTCATCTTTTCCTTTATGTCCTAGTGGATGATTTGGATCAGTGCAACAAGTTGGTTGGTAAAGATGAGAGGCTTTCTACAACTAGCATCCACTCGAATAACTCAAGGATGTCCACAAAGGCACAAAAAGGATCTAAACCCAGAAGATATTTTCCTTTCAAGCAAGGTCATCTTTTTGTTGCCACAATTAGAGTAGGATTAGAAGGAATCCAAACAACCATTGACGGAAAGCACATAACATCCTTTGCTTATCGTGAAGTAATTTCTATCATCTGTCTCTCCTGCAACTTTTGCAATTCTGTTATTTGAACAGTACTTATTTGCTTTTCTCTTGTCATATGTTCAGACTTTGGAGCCATGGCTTGTTAATGAAGTTAAGATTTCTGGAGACCTGAAATTAATTTGTGTCTTAGCCAGTGGTTTACCCACGTCCGAGGATTCAGAGCATACAACTGATTTAGAAGCACTAAGATCTTCTCCTTTCTCTCTTCATAAACCAGTGGATTTGTTCATTGGTGTTTTCTCTACAGCAAATAATTTTAAGCGAAGAATGGCTGTTAGACGGACATGGATGCAGTATGCAGCAGTGCGATCAGGAGCAGTTGCAGTTCGCTTTTTTGTTGGTTTGGTGAGCTTGACTATATCTTACTTTCCACAACTCACAACCCCCCTTCTAGTACACAACATATTCTGATTGAATATTGGAAACACGCTATAATTGACAATCATCCTGTAGTAATTGATTTATTTTTTATTTTCCATTGGTAGTAAGCTTCTTCTGATACTTAGCACTAGTACAAGTAAGGTGCTTTTAGAGGCCTCAGTTTTGTACTCAACCTTTGTGTTTAAGGTGTAAAGTTCTGTAGTTATACTGAAGTACTTACTGAGTTTGAGGCATATTGTAGCATAAAAACCACATAGTCAATGGCGAACTTTGGTATGAGGCACAGACATATGGAGACATTCAGCTGATGCCTTTTGTTGATTACTACAGTCTCATCACCTGGAAAACTTTAGCCATCTGCATCTTTGGGGTAAAGTCTTGGCTCTTCATTATATCAGGAGAATTCTTCCTTTACCTCATTGAGCTTCTCTACTCGACAGACGGAGGTTGTTTCAGCAAAATTTGTCATGAAAACGGATGATGATGCATTTGTCCGTGTGGATGAAGTGCTGACTTCTTTGAACAGGATTAATGTGAATTCGGGGTTGCTTTATGGACTCATTAACTCAGAGTCCCGGCCTCATAGGAATTCTGATAGCAAGTGGTTTGTTAGCCCTGAGGTAATTTTCCACTTATCTTGCTTTGAGTTCAGCAACTTTGACTTGCCAACTTGGCTCATGGCTTGTTGAATGCTGCCAGCATTTGAGTTTTCTCAATCTTTAGTTCATGTAATTAACAACAAAAAAATGAATACTTGATGCTGTTCTTTGTTGAATTATCCCAACATATTTTGGTTGTTGCAAGAATAAGATAATTTGCACATTATCCATGATTCTTTCAGTGAAAAAATAATTTATTTTTTTTTCTGCTTCTCACATGTCGCCCTTGACTTGTTTGCTTCTATGAAGGAATGGCCTGAAGAGACTTATCCCCCTTGGGCACATGGTCCTGGTTATGTTGTGTCCTGTGACATAGCAAAGGCAGTGTACAAGAGATTAAAAGAAGGCCGAATAAAGGTATGATAGTCAATTGTAGTTTTTTTTTTTTTTTAATTTTTGTTCCCTTCTCAATATAAACATTTTGGACTATCAACACCACTTATCATTCCCCTGCTGCTTTTTTTATTACATCTATTAGGTTAATGCTGTTTACCATTTTAAATTCTCGTTGAACAAATTTAATGCTCCATATGGCAGATGTTTAAGCTAGAAGATGTGGCAATGGGCATTTGGATCGCAGATATGAAGAAAGGTGGTCTAGAAGTTAGGTATGAGCAGGAAGAGAGAATCCACAATGAAGGTTGCAAGGATGGTTATATTGTTGCCCACTACCAAAGTCTTAGGGAGATGTTCTGTCTTTGGCAGAAACTCCAGAAAGGAAATGCTGCTAGATGTTGTGGTGATTGATAAGCATAGTTATATTCTTCATTGGCCTTAATGTAGCTAGAGATAACTAAATATACACATCTAGGGATTCAGATTTCGATAGAGATAATTAACAGCAGGATCGAGCAAAATCACACAAAGGGAAGATTTCATATATTTTCTAGTCAGGGAACGTAGGGTACTGGTACCGAGGGGTGTCCAAAATTGTCTATTCGTGTAGAGATGGGATAGGGAATATTGTTTGGTGGTGCATATTAGATGTACGAGGTATCAATGTCAAGCAGAGAGCAGAGAGATACATTGTGTAGATACCCATCAATATTAGAATGTTAAAAATTTCACCTACTGTATAATGTTGGCTATTCTTCCAGAGTTTACAGTTACACGAATTTCTTTGCCCATGTGATCTCTGCGAGGATTTGCGTTGAGCTTTCAAAGGAGGAGTACTGACGGGTTCTACACCTTAAAGAGGTAAAATCGGGATTTTAGTTGGCTACTTCGCCTGCCAAGGTTATACAACCGAAAGGGATTCTGTTAATTTGGACGTCTAAATCCAAATCCATGCACAGGAAAGTTCAATAATTGAAATCTCAAAGCTCCAGGTGTTTTATCACTGGCAGAACAAAGAAGGTGGGACCCTCAACAAATGCATCCTATGCCATATCTTGTGCCGGGGAAGACCAAGAAAGGCCGCCGCAGATTATCCTGACCATGGGAGGAGAACTCCATCACTTCATCCATCTCCTTAACGTGACTGGGGAAAAGGCAAATTCGTCACATGATGGTGATTCGCCATGAAAACCATCACTGACATAATTGTGCCGGCAAAATCAGTTAACCCAATTTTTCATGCCTCTCACCTTTCGGAACTTCCACGCCAGGACTAGAAAAAGCAAGAGAGCGTGTAAAGGCCAAGAAAGACGTGAATCATTCGAGTGCTAACTGAAGAGCAATCACCGTTTGTTTGATACAGATGGGAGTACATTTCAACGGTTAAAAGGGTTCCCGTGCTGAGAAAGTTCACTAGAATTTACATTTGGCCGAGAGTCTTCTTCATTCCTTTGGCCACTGCTTGTTATCTCCGGCCATAAACCGGCAGAGCTTTTGGCGAAGAAGGGTCTGTCGTTGGGTCATTTTGTGGGGTTACAGTGTAGATTTTGATTCCAATGTCTTCACTGTTCTCCGTTATGTTTAGTAGTTATTGACCAAACAAAGAAAGAGATCGAGATGAGTCTAATGTTTTCCCTGTTCGTTCGATGTTGTAAGTGAGGCTCTTCAATACAAGGACGTAATAACTGACTTCAGATTTTGAATATCTAACGTTATCAAACAACGGTAACTACCTACCTCCCAACCGTTGCAATTGGCGCCTTTAAGAAATGACCAGCAAAAGTAAATATTACTAATCAATAAACAATAAATTTACGTTACAGAATTACTGCATTATCAATATTATTCTACGTGTCTGGAAAATTTCTGAACCAAGCAGACAGAATCTATCCCCGCAAAGATAGTTAATTTACAAATCATTATCAAAATTCAAACACACGCGGGGTTAGGGTTCTCTCTTACCATAGCTGGTAAGCACTGAAGCCAAAGTTTGGTATGATATGGCGTGCAGGTTCCAGTTGGCATATCGCCAGGAGACTGCACTTGTTGAAGTTAAAAAGGAATATGCTGATCTATTGTGCCAAGAACCCATGACGAGATATTGGAATCTCAAAGGCTTGCATTTTCTCCCCGCGACTGCAACCATTGCGATCATAAGATGATATTTCATTAATGTTAAGATCAATGCAAGTTTTGATGAGCTCTTCACCAACACGCTCAGCAGCCTCCTGGAAACAGAACAAGAACGTTGCCCAGTAAGATATTGAAGTAAGAATTACAGAAAGGGTAGCCATCAGTAGCAATGGCCACTAGACAAATCTTCTTTGTTTTCCCTCCGCAAGCAAGAAATCTATTGCTTGATGAAATGCTTACAACGGTGGTACAAGGTGGATTTCCACGAACGGATTTCTGCAAAGTGCTGCCGTAAAACAAACAGTTTTTGTTTTGATCATCTACCAACATGGCATATAATTGCTTCTCGGAACAGAAAACTGAAAGCCTTGGTTTTGTGGGTGTGCCATTGAACTGGTCAAAACATTAGAATATCAAACCTTGCTACAATAGCCAAGCCCCATAAATCATTAAAGGTCAGTCACATTTCAATGGGAAAATGGATTCTTTACCATTGAAACAACACCAAGTTTGACGGGGCAAACCATGGGCAGGATGTCACAAAATCGAACAGAGAACTAGCCAGGCTTCAACGCATACACAACTACAAAAGAAGTCAGTGAAACGTACCTTCTTTTGAATCCTTCGGTTTCGGATTTTGGCACTTTCCTTGCGAGCACTTACCCTTGCTTCGACCACTAGTGGCTTTAAAAAGAAACCTACTGGAAAGTGAAAGATTTACAGTCCATCCAGAATGCAAAAATACATGCTCAAAGGGTCTGTATCTCTATGCGATTGAAATCAAACAAAAACTAGAAAATGGAACATTGTTTTTCTTACTTCTTCTCTGATTGGGTAAGAAGCTGAAAGGTTTTGGATATGCTCCAAACAGACCGAAAGTCCTGAATTGCAGAGCAGGAGTTTTCGTAAGAGCCATGGTAACATTTAAAATGCCCACCACCTTCCCTGCAAAATCATCATTGGATAAAGCTTAAAGAATGAGATTAAAAAGAAAATCGTGACCACAATCTATCACAGAGGACTTTTATCAAACAAGTTATACGCGTCGGTCAGTGATCCGGTTGGCCCTTCCGCCGTCAAATAGCCTCAGCAGTTTCAAGTTCTATGACACACCCTTTCTGAGTGTCACTGCGAAGAGCCAGATGCTTCATATTTGGCTAAGGACACCCTCAAGCGTTTGCCATACGGGACACGTGGAATACTAAAATAAAAAACTGTACCGATGCTTAACATATACGCGACAGCACCTGATTACCTCTCAAAAGTATCTTCGAATATGGAGGATAAACATCAAGAGGAGGGAACATGAATCGAGTAGACAAAAGTCATTATTGACAACTCAGATATGTTCCAGATCCTTCCACAACCTTCGTGCCTTCCTTTTCCCCGTGGGCTCTGCCCTTATCTCTCCCTAATTCAGCTTTCCGTTTCTAATTCCGTAATGCATTTGCATTCTTCTCAAGGAATATTGAATATTTTCTCAATCCAAGATTTTTGGTATAGTTTTTGATTACTCTCAGGGCTTCAGAAACTGAAACACCAGAGATCTCATATTTGTTTGAGAGACTGTTACGACACAGAGACATGTCTATGTTTCTGCCTTTTATCTTGGGCTTCGCGGGAAACATCACTACCAGAGAAAATCCTGAAAACCCAGATGAAGAAACGCACCAAACAAATAGAAATTCAAGTGAAAGAATAGTTCTCATTAATCCTTTCACTCAAGGCATGGTGGTAATTGAAGGGACGTCAAGCTTAGATTCTCTGCTGAGAAATTTAACTAACAAAGATGGTCAGCCACCGGCTTCAAAGGCGTCAGTTGAGTCTATGTGGAGTTTCGAAATTGGTGAAAGTGAAAAGGAAGAGTTTGGAGGTGAGTGTGTTATTTGTTTAGAGGAGTACAAGGATGGTGAGATGGTGAAAGAGATGCCATGTAAGCATAGATTTCATGCAACTTGTATAGAGAAATGGCTTGGGCTTCATGGGTCGTGTCCTGTTTGTCGATTCAAGATGCCTGTCGACGAAGAGGAAATCAGTAACAAGACAGATGAACAAAGGAGAGAGATTGGGGTTAATTTCTCATTTAACAGTGATAGCAGAAGTGGTGAAGATTCTAATCAAAACGAAACTACTGCTTCTTCCAGTTATTCTAGCGACGTCTCTTCTTCTCCAAGAACTATCCCTGATCAGGAATTTGAGAATTGAGTGTTTGTTAGAGATTTTTTTATATCTTTATTTTCTTAGCCCTATTATAGAATTGAATGTACACTGTTAGTGCTTGAAGTAGAAAAAATTCTTTGCAATTTGGTCATGATTTTTTTCAAGTTCTTGAGGAAAATACAAAAAGATGATGCTAACTTGTTGGAAGTGTTGGTTAACATATAATCACATAGAAAGTATCGCCCCTAAACATAACGCTTGGATGTCATTGGGAGTTGAACTTCTTTCTTTCTTTAATCATTTTGACCCCCGGTACCTTCCTAGCATGAAGACCGTAGCCACTGGATGAGTGACTGGCTATTATTGAAAAGTGGATCCATCGATCACTCTCAATCCCTTCAACCCCATAGACTCTGTAATCATCGTTACAGTAACTGAATCAATTGCGCATCCACCATGATAATGATAGAAAGTCCTTGCATTGTTTTTGTGTAATATTTTCCTTTTATCCTTGCTTGATACAACCTTCTCATGGGATTTACCCAGGAACAGAGAAAGTTGATCGAAGGCTTGCCACTCTCTGAAATAATTGAACCATCTTAACACATTCGTCCAAGTCTTTTGCATTATCTAGATAATTGAATTTCACTGATGGGTTTCTCCTGGGATCTGTGCTTTTCAATTCAATCTTTCCTCCAGAGATTGGAAATGCAATATTGGCATCAATTAGCTTCCTTAATACGTTCAAACTCATGGCAAAACTAGGATTATGAATTTGAAGATATCAGGTAGCCGCTTTGCGGCATAGTGTCTACCAACATGGAACTGCGAGGATTGTCTTAATAGGTTTATATTTTGAGAAGAAGATAGGGTTGGGGTTTCATGGGTCCGTGTTCTCTGTGTCGGTACACGATACCTGCTGATAAAGAAAGAAATGGCAAGCAAATGGAAAGAAATTTAGGATAGTTTTTCATTCGATAGCGACGTCTCCTCTTCACCAAGCCCTCTCTCTCATCGGGAAATTGAGAACTTAGGAACTTCTGGTAATAATTTTTTTTTTTTTTTTTGCCCTATTCTGCAAGAACATGTATGGGTTCTATGTGTTCCCCTTGCAATTATAGATACTTAGTAATTTGCTTTGATTTCTTGCAGTGTTCTGGCCGGGAAATTTTTAGGTTCTTGCCGCCATGAAGAGTGACATGATTTCAGGAGAATACACAAAGAAACACGCATCTTGTTGGTAGTGTTGTTTAAGAGACAATCATAATGACTTCAAACTTGCTTGACATGGAAGGATGGTTATGAAACTGCAGAAACTGAAACAAATTATTATTGTTAGTTTGATTACACACAGTTGTTACCTCTATTCAAATCGATACACTCTGAATCACATTATATGATGCTAAGGATTTTGTTGGGGGCAAAAAGTTTTTCTTTCTTTTAGGATTTTAATCCCTTGGTACCTTCCCAGCATCATAAGCGTGGCCATTGGATTTGTGCCTGGTGATTCTTGAAAAGTTGATCCGTCTATTACTCTCAATCCCTTAACCCCGAGGACCCTGTAATCATCGTCAACAACTGATCCAATGGCGCAGCCTCCATGATAGTGATAGAAAGTCCTGACATTGTTTTTGCATAATTTTTTCCGTTCATCATCGCTAGACATCAACTTTTCTTGGGGTTTAACTCCCAGGAAGAGAGAAACTGATTGAGACTTTGACACTTTCTCAAGCAATTGTACCATCTTTACACATTCGTCTAGGTCTTTGTCCTTTGCTAAATAATTGAATTTGACTGAAGGGTTTCTCCTGGGGTCTGTGCCGTCCAATTCAAGCTTTCCTCTGGAGGCTGGAAATGCGATCTTGGCAGCAATTGGCATCCTCGTTGCGTTGAAGCTAATTGGTAGAACTCCAGCTTGGATTATGAATTTGAAGTTATCTGCTATGCCCACAACTTCAGGTGGTTCAGGTAGCCGTTCTTGCGGCATAGTGTCCACCAAGACAGCAATGCAAGGATTGTCTTGCATTCCTTGCCCAACCTCTTTCAAATCTGACGTGATTGAAATGTCGAAATCTTTTAGGTGATCGTGAGGTCCAATGCCACTTAACAATAAGATTTGGGGACTTCCTAATGCCCCTGCTGACAGAATGACATCACCCCATGTACTCGAATTCTTTGGCCGATTGAGGTAAGATTCATGGATATGATTTGAGCTACCGTCGCTCTTAATGAACCTTATGCCACGAGCTCTGGTCTCATTTGCCTTGCCTATATAATTTCAACAGAATCTGTGAGAACCAAAAACTTCATATCCCCAGTTAGATTGATCATACACGATGACTAGACGAAGAAATTTCTATATCCATAGTTAAGATTGCTTACCATTAGTATTAAAGATAATGTCCTTTACAGTTGTATTCAGAAGAACTACAATATTTTCTGGATTTCCTAGCTCCAGAAGATCAGCTGAGGTGTGTCTATTTCCCCATTGATCAAACACAGTTCCACCAACCTTTGTTCCCTCAATATGTTCCAAACTAAAACCATTATAAGGTAGAATCCCTGCTTCAAGAAGGCCAAATTCAACAACAGTCTGCCATGGTGTCAACTCTGGTACAAAAACTACCTTAGATTCTACCCATCCATAAGCCTCCTTTACGAGCTCCTCATCCCACCCGGCTCTCTTAACAAAATCCTCTCTAGCTCTACTGTAAAAACCACCATTTATGGCTGACGATCCTCCAAGCACCCGTCCTCTATGGTTCCGAACCCCATCCTTGGAGACGAAGCTTTGTGCAACCGATGAGAATTCATCAGTTTGTATCAATGAGAACCCATAGTACCTCTTATCTGTAACAAAGGGATTTCCATAAGGTGAGCCACCGCGTTCTACTAATAGAACTGTGAAATCCTCAGATAAGGTTGCAGCTAGTGGGCAGCCAGTTGTGCCTCCCCCTACAACAATGTAATCAAAGGACTTTCCTGAGACTTCGTTGATATCTGAAGTCATATAGGGTAGTAGTCCTTTTCCTTCAATAACACAAGAATGAGATCATTGTTATAATTAAACGCTTAATCTTTTAAATAATAATCGCATAAGAATCCGCATTTATGTGAGAATCTTACCTTGAGGGATTGAAGAAGAGGATAGAGGCAAGTTTAAGATAAAAAGGCTAAAGGCTATGAGAATCTGGTGACAATGAACCGTCGGTGGAAACTTCATTTTTGGTGTTTGTGCTTGCTTAAGGAGAGCGAAAGAGAAACACTATATATTAACCCCTTTGGCTATATAATCATTGAGCTTCTCAAGCATGGTAGCCAAATTGATTAAAGTTCCTTAGCATTCATATATTCAACAATACGCATGGTTTAGCTAATGATTCATTCGTTGTTTGTTGGATGTATGATGATGTCGCTGCAATGGTATATTTCACTACTTGTATTTTACTTAATTAAATATAATGCAATTATTAGAAAATTAACAGCCCGAAGAGTCTCAACCTGGATGTCTTGAGGCAGATATAACAGCAAGCGCAAAGTTTGACTTGCGGGGGTCGGGCGGTCGGATGATTTATAACGGTGGACAAAGTTGCTTTTCTTTATATAATGCGAAGAAGAATTTATGAAACTGATTAAATAACCCTGCTAAGAGTCATGATACATCAGCCACTAACTCCCAAAATCTGAATTAATTTTCCATGAGACATGCCTCAATATAAAAGATAACCAATTCCTGAAAAACCTTGCTGAGTTGGCTTAGTGGCTACTAATGACTGAGTTTAAAAGTCGCATCTGGGTTCTTTCGGGACCATTAAGAGTACAGGAATCAAATTATCAGCTGTTTCCGGGATATATGCCATTAAAACAGAGAGGGGCAGAGAGGCAGACCAAGAGATCTATCCACACAATATTGTATTATGTTTTGTTTTGATTTGGATTTACTTTCAAAAGTTTCTTGGGGGTCCATACACATTACAATATACATAGTTTATAAACAAAAGATTAGCACTAAGAATCAAGTTTTCTGCATAGACTATAGTACTAAAACCCAATCATGAAGTTTCCAACACTCTAAAGGGGCCCATTAAGTTGTTCTGATCCCTTGCAATTCAAGTCTATTGCTTTGGAACCTGATTCACTCTCATTCGGGTATTGGCTATTAAGATCAAATCTACCCAATAATGCAGAATTTCTCAACTGGTCACCACTTTTCTCCTTTCGGATTGCTAATGTTTTAGCAAGCGGTTGCATCTCACAAAAACCATCAGAAATGGTGCTTTGACTTCTCCTCCTCCCACTGGCTTGATTGATTGAGCTATCTTTGCAAGGCTTGTCTTCTGGGTGAACATCCATTAATGGAAGTTCAACAGAAGTCTGATTAGACTTGTGAGTATCACCGATCTCTTTTATTTCTTGCTTCTCTTCCTTTCTCCCAGAGCTTTCAGATGACGTCAAGGAGCTTTCCATGGAACATATTGTGCTTCTTACTTTCTTTCTCTCAACATCTTTTAAGCTTGAAGTTCCTGCTTCTGTCAATTCTGAGAGCGACGAACTCGGGCAGCCCATGTTAACCATTGAGACTAACTGAGAGAGTTCAGCTTTTGCATGTTCTACTCCAACAGAAGAACTATACCCAGCAAGTGTTTCTTGAGCTTTCTTTAATACAGACTGTAGATACTTTCCTTGAGCCTCAATTCTCAGCTGTAAATGTCTCTGCACCTGAAAATAAGAGTTCAACTTGATTGGCATGTAGTAATGCACTACTGGGAATCAGCAACTGAGGTTTGATGGTTATACCTCAATTTGTTCATGAAGTTTCCTTTGCACTTCCATTTGAACTTGGAGAGCTTGAGCAATCTGCAAGCTTCTGATAAACACAAAACTTGAATCAGTTGAAGCTCTTTATAATATTACTATCACACCCTCTAAATTGATCAAATTTATTGGGATAATTTCTGACTATTACTCATTGAATTGATTGAGAGTTCCAACACTGATTTTCCCACTGTGATGCCCATCACTGATATTCCTGTTGTGATGCCCCTCACTGCTCTGAGTCTCACTGTAATCTGCAACAGAAACGAATAAAATAATTCCTAAGAAGAAAATATATTTAACAACTTGACGTTCACGTCTGCGTCATCTGAAGCATTTGAATCACCTTGCTTATTGTCAATGCCGGCCTCCGCCTGTTGGCTCTTCCCCAGTCTGTATTTCTGCACAGAATGAAAATATTCTCAAAATCATTTCATTGCGATTATGGTAAGAGCAACAAAGAAGGGCGTATTCATTGTGAAGAGAAAATTTGCCTGCAAATGGCTTTTCAGGTGGTACAGAGTAAGTCCAGGAATTCCCATCACTCTCATCAAACTCTTGGGGGTCGCCTCTGCCCAAAAAGAATTTAAAACTTAACTGTTAATCAAAAAAGGAAAAAAGGGAATAAAATAAGAAGATCACTAAGCCTGTTTATGTATAGATAGATAGAAACTTAACTGTCTGGACCTCCGAGCTGATTGACTGCTTCAACAAATCTTTGATGAAGTTCTGGAGTCCATTTAAGCCTAGGCTTTGCATCAGTAGATAAAACCAAATTCATGTTTTGATTTTGCGTACCCATTTTACGTTAGGCAAAGGAGAGACAGTTAGGAGACTAGAATTCATATATTGGGGGTTATAGATCCTTTAAGCTATTCTATGGGTTGAAACATGGGTGCCATACTTCTCTTTATAATTTTGGGGGAGTGGGTGGCCTGTCCTATGTTCTCACTCCATATCTGGAGGCATAAGTGGGGTTGTGTTATGAGGGAATATATGCCCTGAGCTGTGGCTCTTCCTTTCTCTCTATCTCATCTTCCATTTCATACCCACTTTTCTTTTTAAAATTTTTTTTTTCTGTCTTCTTTGACTTGAAAGGGGTGGAGAAAATCTCTGATGCAGCCAAAACAGAGAAAGCAACACAGTTCCATATGAATCTCAAAAGGAGTGAAAAGAGGAAAAAGCGTATGGTTTGTTTTTATCTTGCTGTTTTCTCATTCATCTCTCTCTCACATACACATACACTCTGCTTGATTCCCTGCTGAATTAGATTAGCCCCACCATGATGAATAATGGGAGCAACTTTCCTTGCAATGTGAGAAGGTTTGGTGAAAAATAAAATTTTGATTGGATTATTTGCTCTAATGGATATTTCCTTTTGGTGATGAAAGGGAAGCCCAATTGGGTCTTTCTCTCTTTCTCTTTTCCTTTTCCTTTTCCTAGTTTTTGTTTTTTGATGAGGGTGTGGTAGGATTGGCAGATTCTTTTTGTTCTTTGTAGGGTTGGAGGAATCAAAGAATCTAACCTTAGATTTTAGGACCCCCCAAGCTTACCCTATTTTTCTTATAAAGAAATGGGCTAGAAAAAGTGAATCAGATCAGCCATATTGTAGAAGTGAAGTTAACTTCTAGAGATGTAATAATCTCATGCATGTACTCTTCTGTGAAAATTGAACCAAAAGGACACATACATACATCTGTAAGATTGTCCAGTTACAGGGGAATCTCAGGCCTGGAGATTTTA
Source organism: Swietenia macrophylla (assembly GCA_032401905.1). Classification (NCBI taxonomy): domain Eukaryota; kingdom Viridiplantae; phylum Streptophyta; class Magnoliopsida; order Sapindales; family Meliaceae; genus Swietenia; species Swietenia macrophylla. The sequence continues at coordinate 1,115,920 of CP135584.1, read as the reverse complement.
TACAGACTGGCATGGCTTAACATATAGCAATAATGTCACAAGCCGTTACATCAGTCAAGGACTCAATAATCCACCTTAATCATATCTCAGCCATCCAGAATAGTTCAATAATACCACAGAGTAACCTACCAGAAGGTAAACAACCGCTAAATTCTTCTGAAATTCAGGTAGCTTTCAAGCCTTTAAGCTTGAATTAACTGAGTGCTAACACAAACAGCATGGATGTGATGCAAAGCAACAAACCATGGTAATTGTGGCTGTAATGTAAAGCAATACCAACTAACTTCCCCAGGCAACACCAATATCACATTCTCTCTCTCTCTCCCTTTCTATCTCTGTGGAAAGCATAAATACATAATGAAATGACATAAAGGTCCAGATAATATATAGGCTTATACTTTCTTCTCATATGAAAGCAATAAATCTGAGTTCACCCTGCATAAAAGTCTCATAAAGAAATATATTCCAAAGGAAGTGTTAGCTTTAATTCTGTAATCCATACCCAAGCTCAACTGAAGAAAAGAAATTTTCACCACAAAAAGAAAAGGAAAAAAGAAAAAGAGAAACCACACTGGCCAACAACAAATCCTAAAAGTCTAATGAATCAGATCGATCTTCAGATTTCTTGGTTTTCGGTCAAGAGATTGATCAATAGAATCAAAATCCAATGATTGATCTCCAAAGGGTTGCCATCCGAGTGCCATACATTCTGTTCCTCTGCTGTACAGAAAAACAATTTCCTACGATTTAAAGGTGAGTAAAATTAGATACTAATTGCTATTTAAGCAGACAACTTAAAGACTAATAAATGAAGAAAACAGAAGACATGTACATGGATGCCTTTAAGATTGTCTGAATATATGATGTTATAATAGAAGATCCCATCAGTTGACTCAACACATTTGTATTAACTGCGTTAGTTCAGACACAGGAAAGAATAAAAATTGTTGCCTCATCATTATTTTGGATAAAACTTTTTACTCTAAGATCAAAATGTCGGTCCCAGTGGTTGGTGGGTCAAATTTCACATCAAGAGAGGGTTCTTCCTGAAGAAGCATCTGCTTCTTCAATCTTGATCTGTAATTTCTTTAGTGGCAAGCTCATAGTTCGTATTCAAAAGAAAGGAATATAATTATTGATATGTGTTCATTATATGTGGCCCGAATGTTTGAAAAACAAGAAAAGAAAGAAGAGTTATTCAACCTTTCTCTTTAACCAGCAGCTGTACTTGAAGCTCCTTTCTTGCTTTAAAATATTCCATAACGAGTAAAGGAGATTCTGGGATGATGCCAAACGGCCCCCTGGTATTTTTTGGTCAGTAGGAGAAGGTCCTGTTAATCAAAGGTCATTTAAACAAAGGTGCCTCATCAATTATTATTCTCTACGGGGACCCATTCCAGGAGATCTCTCATAAATCTAAAAGCATGGAAAGAAGGTGAGAAGAATGTGGCCTCAGGAATCAGGAAAGGAGATAGAAAAGGAACCAATCACCATCCCACAAAAGAATAATGTAATTTTATTGCTGCAATTTTATTGTCCAGCCTAGTAGCCTACAGAAAATGATGTGAGCATTATGTCATTTATCAAAGAAAATCTACATGATCAAAGTAACTGATCTGAGGTTTTACAACAAAGTGCAAACGCAAATCTTTTCCTTCACCCCAATAGATAACAAATGACAGGTTTTTGCCCACAAAGATAAAATTACAAACATGTATGCACTGACAGGTATTACTGATATATGCCACGCACAAACAACTCCCGCAACCCAGATGTGTGTTCAGTGACAAAGCACTGTGGCAAACGCCCCAGTGCAGGTTTCAGGTCTCTTTCAGAGTTTTGGATACTATCTTCTCAGCATTTTATAAAGTCTTGAAAACTGTTTCCCTGCTGATAAGGTATACTAAGAACACCTGGATTTATCGACTGTAGATGAATCAAAATGTTCAAAATAAAGCCATTTTGATTGTAATGATGAATGAACTGGCATGCTTCATTTCAGTAGACACGATTACTTGATCCTCATGTTCGAGCATTTACCCAGTCATTGATTCATAATCTAGCTCCAACAAAAACGGTCCAATAATCACACAAACTTCCATAGTTCAATAATGTCTAATCCCATGTGATAGGCATACCAAAGTATCAAACTGACTAAATGATCTCGATCTATCAATCAAGAGCAAAAAAGTATGTCTAGTGGTTAAGGAGTTCAACAAATTACAAAAGTTCATGTGGAATAACATTTGAACTTACTGATAGTATGCATAGATTCATCTTATGGCTTAGCCCAAGTAAAAGTGTAGAACAATGTACACGAATCTACTCCAGCACATGGCATATAAGTGGTAGACATGATTACTTTTTTCACCAAGACAGTGAATATCACACTCGCCTCATTAATGTCCAATTTCTAGAATCTAGACATGACGTCTTTTTCCAAGACCCCACAACCTGATTGATAGAGACAAAGTGGAATCACGATGAAATATTCCCTCAAATAATTCACAAACACGGCTAACTCATTTCTGATGAAACAACACAACCATTTCTGAACTACCTCTTGATTGGCACGCAGTGTCCCAGAACACAATACTGGGAGAGGAAACTGCATTTACTACAAGAAGTAGACCAGAAAAGAGAAGATGGCTGAATGGAGGAGCTGTTATTAATTTAATTTAGCCTTTGTTCTTCTTTGAGGTGAAGAAGATGGCCCAATTTTCCAGTTTCAATTTTTCCCTTTCATTTGGTTTTATGGTAAATGGGATAGGTGAAGCTAATAAATCCTACTCTTTATAACATTAAAGAAAGAAGCCAAATAAATCTTCCAGTTCCTTGATCAACATTACACAAACTTCATTGTAAGAGTGTAACTTTCCCAAGTACTCTAGTTCAGGATTTGGCTTGTTTCTTCAAAGAAATTTAATCAAACTCCAAACAAACTGAGGAGATATCACAATGAAAATGGCTAAAGGCTATGTCACTTAGGAACATGGCAATTTCCCTCACAAAATTGCAGCTTGCTAAGTTTGTAATGGTAATTAAGAGCCAATCATTCCCAGAAATATAATCCTCCATCTATTTGCATTTGGAATGGTTATGTATCACTAAACTCACTCAACTTTCCCATCTTCTGAGAATTTGAGTGAGCATTTATAAACATAAAGGATGATAATAGCATCCTATATGCTGCGTTCTTGAAAGCCCTAACGCACTTAGAAAAGTAAAAAAATTGAGTTACCCCACTGAAAGCTACAAGCTTAGTTGCCCAAATTGCAGCCATCATCATTTTATATCTTTGCAAGTGAAACCCAAGTTGCGCAACGCCTATGCATAATGGTTTTACCAAGGTAGTGCCCGGGGAATCCCAGGACATCCACGGGCAATTACTAAAGCTCCACAAGCAATGAACCCTAGGCACTGCATACTGCCAATTTTATTTACTTCTATCAAAATCCCAGCTACACCCAGATAAATTATAGGAAACTATAGAGGCCCAGCTAAGTGAAACTCTAACAGGTGTCCAATATCTTGCCCATCTCCAACATAAATATTAGGTACCTTTAGAAAGAAGACAACTTGACATATTAACACATAATAACGTCAAACAATATACATCTCATCAAAAGAGGCTGGTACTAGACAGACCACGATAAAACAACAGTTAAAACTCCAGTTGTTTTGGGCAATTGGACCAAATATTAACAAAGACTGTACAAATTTTGAATTTTAACGCAAATTTTACAGTGCTTGAGAGAAGGAAAGCTCTCGTCAATGAATGCAAGTGGTCTTTCTCAACGAGCCGGCCATTTTTTCCAGTATTCTTCCCCGATTTCCGGCGTCTTCTCAACATATTCATCATTTTCAGAGCATTAAATATGATTTAAGCAACCAAAGAAATCCATTGGAAATCAATTCCATTGTTAGCATAATCTAAACGGACACGTTTCAAACGAAGAATTTGCACAATTGGAGCTAACCTACGCATACATTTTTTTTTCGAACGAAGCATTTGCAAAATCAGGCTACATGGAAAATCCTGGGTTACGGATACCAGCCAAAAAATTCAAACCAGAAAACGTTAGCGTTTCTTACTTTTCCCTGTGGTCAACGTGAAAAAGTCTTCGGAGGTCAGGTGGTTGTCTTCTGTTTCCTGGTACTGTCTCATATTCGGGAGTTAAAAAAATCTCAGTATCATACACGTGAAAAAGTTAGTTGAATATTGGCTGTACAAGTCATCTTCAACCCCTTCAAATTCTGGGTTCATTCTCTTTCCCTAGAAAATTATCCTGCATTTTCTTTTCCCACAAACAAGCTTGGACTTGGTAAAGTTCTGCAATCGTGGAGACCAGTTCCCTAATGGTGCACAGTGCCCAAATAATTACTAACAAGAAAGAGTATGCTAGGGTGTGTGATTGATTAGCACAAAGTGACCAAAACCACTTTATTCCTCCACTGGCTATTTCAATGTCCTTGTTAGTTGCTTTTCATCTGTTTAAAGATTTCAATCAAGTTGTTTTACCTAACATTCTTTTTCTTCAAAACATTTAGTCTTGCTTTAAAACAATTCAAATATTGTTTACTTGAGAAGCATCCACAAAGCAATCTCCATATCTCCCACGAGTTGACTTAATTTGATATTAATAAACAATAAAAAATTGTAGAACTATCTTCGCCTGATGCATGCATGGTCGCCTGCCAGTCAGTGAATTTAGATTATTCTATTTAGTTGATGGCTGAAGCATATTGTTCTCTGTACGTCATTGGAATGCTGGCTTCTCATTGCTAGTTGGAACATTCAGCAATTTCATTTTCCATATATGGACAAGCGTTGTAAATTGATTCCAAATCTTTCCTGCCATTCTTGATCTCTTTCTTACGAGAATTCTCTGCGATTGCATGTTCCCAGTTGCCAGAAAAATGAAAATCATGAATACTATGGCGGGCAAACTCTGCAAGTCCCCAGAGATCACATCAAAACGACTGGCAATGCAGCACAAATTTTTCATCCACACATATATCGTTCTACTTATAAAACGAAAGTAATCTTAGTAGTAAGAAAAAAAGGTAGCAAAGAGTTTTGATTCTTCTAGGTGATTACTTCTACAATTTATCACATTAGTGCTATTGAATTTGAGGTAGTCTCAAGCTAATGGAGAACACCATGAACCGCACATTGCAGTCAAAGTCAATGTCAAATGTTATTCTGCTCTGGGTTCTTTTCAAACCCTACAATCACCATTAGTGGTAGGAGCGAAGAAGCACTTGCTTCTCCAAGTTGCTTCGAATTCCTTCTCCTCCTGGCCCCATGGTCTTTTCTTCTAAAATATCTGTTTTGTATGCATCAGAAAGAGAAAGAGGAGAAGGAGGAGGAGGAGAAAGATGACTACAAAACTAATAATGGCAAGCACTCACATCCCACTTGAGGCTTTGACAATCATCCAATCCAAATGGGAAAATGGCCAGTTGTAATTCTTCCACTCTTTCTTAATTAGTTTCTTGTTTACAGCACACAAGCTATTGACACTCACTCACACTGACGGTTAGGAAGCTCGGGCATGTCATAATCACTACTATAATATATCTTATCATATTTAAGCACTACTTTCTCTGCAACCATGTTATCCTTTTTGGACGGCCAGAAAGTAATCTCAAAATTCAAAATGCTTTCTTTCATGACGTAAGCAACCATGCAACTGCTATCATCACCATAGGACAATCCTTCATGTTAATTTGAGATTCTAATCTCCTTTGTATCATAAATTGGTCCAGTTAACCCTCAAAACAAGGGGTTAAAATGGCCAAACATCTACCCTAACAACTAAATAGCCTAACCAAGAGAAGGTAGTGGGGCACCTCCTTCTAGTATTTGTTGCAAACCCAATAAAGGAAACTTCAATCTTAGCTTATTGTCTAAACATACACCATTGTCTTCTTTACAATTAATTAAGTTGATAACAATTAACTTATAATAAATTAGTATATACTCATGTCAAAAAATTAGTTCAAGAGATAATTTTAAATAAAACGGTACTACCACCTCAATATTATTGATATGATAAAATTATTTAATTAATAAAATAAAAAAATATATTTATTAATAGTGGATAAAAAAATTAATATTTTATAAATTTTTCTTATTATATTAATTAAATAATAAATTTTTTTATTAAATTTTTTATCCATTATTAATAAATATATATTTTTTAATCTTATTAATTAAATAATTTTATCATGTTAATAATACTGATTAAGTAATACCATCTCATCTAAAATTCTCTTACAATTTGATAAATTTTTTATTATATTAAAAAAATATTTTTTTAATTAATTATATTATATTACTTGTTTCACCGTATCAGCAATGCTGATTGGACAAGATCATCTTACTTAAAATTTTTTTATAATTTGATAAATTTTTTTATTATATTAAAAAAATAATTTTTTAATTAACTATACTATATTACCAATAATGATCAGAACCGTCCAATTTTTCGTGAAAATATTATATAGCAAAATCACACGGGACTTTGTTGGATAAGAGAAAAATACATGGTCCAGTCTTATCTTCTATGTGAAATTGAAACGTGTCAGTCACAAGCAGAGATATCTCTCCCTCCCCTAATTCGGCCAAGGACAGCCACTAGAACCAGATTCTTTTTTCCTTTCTTTAGATTTGTCTTCCTTTTTTACCCCTCAACTCAGATGCTGCTTCACTCTTAAGCTCACCAACACGTGGCGATATACTATTTGCGGTTGATGAACGACAGGGATCACGTCAGATGACCTTTTCACTTCGCTTTTTTGCAGGTGGGACCGTATGAGAATATGGTGATGATGTGGCGGGGAGCATGCATTAACTCCATGCTAGCTGTTCAAGGGAGCCGGGTGGGTCCATTGCCACGTGCTTATGTGGCAAGTGGGATCGATTGGTTGTCAGAAGAGCACAAAAGCGCGGTGGGGGCAAAAGCAACCGAGTTTTTTAGCCGAGGGAAATAAGCTTATGCCAAAATTGGTAATTCATCGTACATAATATTTAAAAATTTTAAAATACATACTAAATTAAATATTATCACATTATATAATTAATAATAAATAATTAATATTATATTTTAAATTTTTTAATTTATATTATAAAATATATTTATAATATTAATTTATAAATTTTATTAAAATATAATGTAAAAATTTTTAATCTAAGTTATATAATTATTTAAATAATTTAATAAAAATTTTAATTTTAACATTGATATAATACATAATTTTTTAAAAATGATAGTAATTATAAGAGATATAATTTAATTATATTATTAATTAGTATGAGTAAACGGAATTTATGAAACTATTTAATGAAAAAGAAAAAAAAAATATAGGAAAATAGGAAGGAATGGGGGGAAGACGAGTAATTGAAGAAAAGAACGGGCGAGTAATTGAGGAAAGAGCGGAGAGAAGGGAGCAATGCTGACATGGCAGAAAAAGGCAGGGACAACAGAGCACTATCTTTTTCTGGCAATGCGGGGGAATCAAGACAGCATGAAAGATCTAAAAGGCCACAAGAACTTGTGGCTCAGTTTACTTTAACCTTTGCGGACTTGGCATTCCTGACCTTGTTTAACCCCCCCGACCATTTTCGACACCCCCTTGGTCTTTCTCGTTCTTCCTTCCTCGTCTGCTCGAAAAACCCAAAAAAACGATTTAATAAAAAAACAGAGACTTCCTGCAACAACGTAGAAAGAGAAAGGAAACAGTGAAGAAAGACACGGATTGCGTCCTACGTTAGTGAGAATAATACGAGAATGTCAGTAGTTAAAGACTCTGCGATAAAGCTGTTTGGTAAGACGATTCCATTGTCAGTAGCTAATTACCAGCAGCAAGAGATTCTGGCTGATGATCAGTTGTCTTCTGCTGATGCTCATGGAAGCTGTGATCGTAACCCTGAAACTTCTCTACGCGAAGAGAACTCGGATAAAGAACTGCAAGAAGAGCATGAAGAAGAACACAAGGTCTGTATAATTTAGCATGTCTTTGTCTGAAACTGTTTATACATTGATTACTTTGAATTCTGTAATTCCAAGGACACCCCAGTTTTCAGACGCTGAGTATTATTAATGGGTTGGTTTTAGTTTCTCATGATTTCAAGTAGAGACAGGGTTTTGAGCTTAACAATTTGGTCAAAATTATAGGCCAAGTTTGGTTACTGTAGATTGTGTTGATTACATTTCTTCTCGATTGATGCTTGATCCGCTGGCTTTCTGTGTTAATCTTAGTCACTGGAAAAGCTTAAAGGGGTTTTAGTTTCAAAACTACACCAATTCTGGGCATCTGTTAGATGTTTTACAATACAACAGTCTTTACATGATCATCTAAAATGAAACCAGTCATTATTGTCAATTATTGCAGAAGTTTTTGATCAACCTAATCAGGAAGGAGCCTTCTGTTCTAGAACTTTCTTATTTCTGGTAGGATCTGAAAATTTTCAGTAGCTTTCGATGACTCCATGACAAAATTTTGTTTACTTTTTCTGTATTGACCATAAAAAATATATATATGTTAGTTAAAGTGTCGCATATTCTTCTGTTGCCTCTGTCTGCATGTGTTGTTGATTATCTTGTCAGAGAATGAGTAAACTAAACTTACAACTTGCAACAATATGAACAGAGTCTCTCAATCCGTAAGAGATGTTGAAGTTTTGCCATGTTCTTCTTCTTGAATTCTCTGTTTCTCAACAGGAATATGTATTAAAATCACCAATGAATCTTGTTAGTTAAAAGCAAAATTTCACAGTTATAATTGTTTCTGATCAAATTGAGCCTTTAATGGGTTTCTCATTGGAACTTTTTATAAATCTTTCAGGAAAATTCAGGAAAAGACTTCATTGAGGATGAACAGAAAGATGGTTCCTCAAAACAGATTACAGAGGACTCAAAAGATCCTACAACATCATCAGGAAATAGCGATAACCCCAAAACTCCCTCCGTTGACAGAGAAACTTCGTCGCTGAAAAGCTTCAAGAATGGAGAACAGAGTGATACAAGTACTTCACAAGAAAAGACTTTGAAGAAGCCAGACAAGATACTTCCATGTCCTCGGTGTAACAGCATGGACACCAAGTTCTGTTACTACAATAATTACAATGTCAACCAGCCCCGACATTTCTGCAAAAACTGTCAGAGATATTGGACTGCTGGAGGAACCATGAGAAATGTGCCCGTAGGTGCTGGTCGTCGGAAGAACAAGAGCTCCTCTGTTTCACATTTTCGACAGACTGTGATCTCAGAAGCTCTCCGTACAGCTCAAGGCAATGGAATCCGTAACCCTTCGTTCGGAAACAATGGCGCTGTTCTCAGCTTTGGTTCAGATTCTCCGCTATGTGAATCTGTGGCTTCTGTATTGAACCTAACAGACAAGACTCAGAACTCTGTACGAAATGGTTTCCATAGACCCGAACAAAGAATTCTTGCGTCCCATAGAGGAATAGATAATGGAGACGATCCCTCAAGTGGAACATCGATGACAGTTTCAAATTCGTCAGAGAAAGTAGGCAATTCAGTTTTGCGAGAAGTAAGTATCAGGAATTACCATGGTTCTGCCCCTCAAGTACCATATTTTCCAGGAACTCCTTGGCCTTATCCATGGAGCACTCTAATGCCACCTCCACCTGCTTTCTACCCTTCAGGATTTCCAGTATCATCTTATCCAGAAGCACCTTATTGGGGTTGTACCGTTCCGGGCCCCTGGAATATGCAATGTCTATCGCCAAATTCTTCAACTCTTAGCGAATTTGCCCCAAACTCTAGCCCTGCTACTCCAACCTTAGGGAAGCATTCAAGGGATGGGAAAATCATTGCTCCAACCAACTCAGAAAAAGAAGAACCCTCGAAAGGATGCAATGATTCAGAAAGATCTGTTTTGGTTCCGAAAACTTTGAGGATTGATAATCCAAGTGAAGCTGCAAAAAGCTCTATATGGGCAACACTTGGGATTAAGAACGAGAAGCCCAAATCTGGGGAAGGTCTATTTAAAGGCTTTCAATCGAAGGCTGATGACAGAAATTTCACCTCTGAAACATCCGCTGTGCTGCAGGCCAATCCTGCAGCTTTGTCCCGGTCACTCAATTTCCATGAGACCACGTAATAAAGAGCTGAGACTGAGTGGTAAAATATCTACAAATACTTGCCATGGATGGCAAGTACTCCACATCTCCGCTATGTACTTCTCACTGCTGACAAATTTGCACCGCATTTTTGCCATAATGTTTCTTCACTAACGAACCTCAATGCAAGATTCTGCTTGCCCTGCAATTCGTAATGCCAACATAGAGGAAGATTAGGGAGGTGTTCACATAATCTTACCTACGAAGTGAGAGTAGAGCAGGTGTTTTTTTGCCAGACTTTTGTTGGTTTGCTTGGCAAATATATATGTTACGTACATAAGAGATTGTGAGACATATATATATATATATATATACAGGGGTCAGAACGAGACAGATTCTGGGATGTAACAAATTCTGAATACTGTATAATAAACCTGTAAACCTTCCTCGGGTTTTTATTGCTTTCCTCCCGGTGCCTTCTATGAATAATGTGGATTTCAATTTTTGCTGATTCCTTTTCTCACTCTACCTTAACCTGCTCAAGTCTATGTGTTTATTTTCACTGGCTGAGGACTTGCAAGATTCTACAAATCTAAGAAAATCAGAAAATGGAGTGTCCCAATTTTCCAGCACGAAACACTTCAGACATGTATCTTAAGCATTGAATGCTGCAAGAGGACGTAAAAGTTTACAAGTCTGCTGGCGAGATTGGAAATAGTTTAGACTACCCTCGATGTTGTCGTGCATCAACTTAACTTGAAGGCACGATAATTAAATATTTGTCTGGTATGCATTAATATTTAATTAAAAAAATACACGATTTTTTTAGTAATTTAATTCCTCGATAATTATAATTTCAAAGTAAAAACACTTCAAATACCAGCTAATAATTTCATTCTACAATCACACTAGATTGAAAATCAAAGCATTTGAATTACAAATTTACTTGAAAGATGGGGAGAATGGGTAGATTACTTAGGACAAAAAGAAAAGAGAGGGAGAGGGAGGGAGAGCATATTCAAATGAAAGAAAAAGTGAAGGTAGGCCCTCAATTTTGCAGATAAACTTGGATTTATATTGGAAAAGGTGAAGCATCTTTCCCTTCCAAGCTCAAAGAATCCAAACAACTTACCAAAAGGCATAAAGTCTATCATATACTTTACCTTTTTTTCCCCATCTTTTCCCCTCCTTTTTTCTCATCACTACATGTACTATAGTAAAATAATAATAATTTCTGAACCCAATATTTTCATACAAACTTGAAACGATTAAATGGGTTGTCAAAGTTAAGAGTTAAAAATGCTTTTGATTTTCTTGATGGATTGGTACTTGAAAGCCATATCCATGTGGATGTTTATAATTTGATGAGGCCGAGTGAAACATTTCAGAGACTTGATTGTTGTTATCAAGAACAGATAGCCACATTTTTTTCTGCGAAAAGTTTATTTGTTTTGGGTCCCATGCATGTGATACGGCATACCATCAAAGCATACAATCCATCACCATTATTCCACAGCTGCTGCCTGCTGCCCACTTTATCTCTTTACTTCTTTTTCCTTTTTGTACTTTTACTTTTTGATGCCATTAACTCAACGGTGTTCTTTGTGTTTTCCCATCAGAAATTTCTTGATCTCTGCTTTTGTAATAAGAAAGCTCTACTGGATTCCATATTTGATAATAACTTGTTCAATGTTGTAGCAATCAGAGCAATGTCTCTCCTCAATCTTGTGGTTATGCTCAAATCAATCCCTTATTTTAATTATTGTAAAAGAGCATTTAATAAAAATTAATTGCGAATAAAATAAATATTTATTATTAAAATTAAATAAAAATATAATAATAATAAATTATTTTTTTATATTTTATTAAAACGAAGAATAACGTGAAAATTTACATATAAAAAAAAAACAAAGTCAAATATTTTACTTTCAAAATTAAAGTTGTATATGCAAATAACTTTTCTTGCCACCCAAAAAGGAAGGCGATGACAAGAAAGAGATAAAATTAACTAATTTATAATCTTGTTTATGAGTTCTAATGGACAATTAACAACTTAATTAAGGAAGGATAACGTTGAGTAATAGCATTATTATATTATTAAAGATGCAAGGAAAATTTTAGATTCCAACAAAAGAAAATCCAAGTATATTAGGTGTAAAGCAAGCACAATGCCACCACCACCAATATTGGCAAAGTTGTTGAACTTTAAAGAGACTTTTGATACAAACAAGAAAATAGATTATGGAGTGTCCACTGGGGGTGATGGATGCTGACCCTTGTGATATTGTATCCCCACGAAGGACAACCTTATCTTTGTATGTTTGTTTGTTTCACAGCCATTTGGCATGATTCTAACAGTGATTTTAAAGTCTTGATTGGACTGAATTGGGTTTTTTTTCGATTACCAGTGAGATTGAATAACGGTTGAAGTTGATGATCTGTGGGCTTAAATTAAATTGTCTGGTTGAATACATATTGGATTGAGTGTTGAACAAAAACTCACCGAGACATTGACCCAAACAAAGATTGGAAAAGAGCAGGCCGGTGTCCGAATTTCAGCCTGGGCCACCAGCCGGACAACCTACATATCCTGGTCTCTTGAATTTTACATGTTTACAAATAAAAACATAATTATTTTATTAAAAATAATAAAAAATTTATAAATAAAATAATTATACTATATTAATATTAATATTATTGATATAGAAAACTTATGAAATTAATAAAATATAAAAAAATATATATTTATTAATAATAAATTAAAAAATTATTATTAAATTAATATAATAAAAAAATTATGAAATTTTTTATTTATTATTAATAAATATATTTTTTATTTTTTATTAATTAAATAATATTATTGTACGAAACAATACCATCCAACACTCTAACACTCTGTCTGAAAAGACTTTTCAAAAAGTTAATCGTGAGTCAAAAAAAGAAATAAAAACAGTGAGCGTGAAAGCGAAGTTATTCCTAGAGTATGGGATGGGATGGGATGGGATGGGATCGGAAGGAAAGGGACCGCAATTACGAGGCAATAAAACATAACTTGTATGCCAACCATGGCTTCTTTTACAAGTACTTCCAATTTCCCGGAAGTTCTGGCCGTCAACGTCCTGCCATTACTTCTGGAGTCCAGTCCACGGAGAAATTTCCTCCAAACTAATTCGTGGTTTACGAAGACAATTATTGAACGAAAACAATGTCTAATAATTAATTAGTAGGTTTTTTTAATCCTGTAAATACTCCTGAAAAGAATATGCGCCCACTGGAAAATATGGATGTTGAAGAATTCCAACAAGTTTCGGGGAAAATTATCTCCTTTGTTCTTTTAAAGAAGCAAGTGCAAATTGTTGCTTATAAAAAATGCACAGAAGATATTGCCAAACACGTTCTGACAGACTAACAGTTTGTGGTTCTTGTGCACATCAGTTCTGAATTCACTGCAATCGCAGTTTACAATGAATTCTTTCCCCAATATTTTCTCATACTTTCATTGTCATCTTCAACCCTTGTTGAACTTTGTCTCAACTAACCCTGAAGTATGCATCAAGAAGCGAAAACTCAGTCCGGAATCGCTGAACCGGCAGCTCTGCTTCGACCAGAAGGGACACGACGATGAAGATGGTGTAAAAGTAAGCAAAGCAGAAATAAAGATGGTGATGACCAGGTTAGGGATTGCTACTGATTATGGTTCTGAAAAGGAGAAGTTCAGTTCGAAGGAGTTTTCAGAATTGTTTGAGGGGAAGGAGCCGAGCCTGGAGGAAGTGAAGGAAGCTTTTGATGTTTTTGATGAGAAGAAAGATGGGTTTATAGATGCAGCAGAATTGCAGAGAGTTTTGTGTTGTTTGAGAATGGAAGAAGGATTAGAAGAAGACAAGTGCAGAAATATGATCAGGGCGGCTGATGAAAACGGAGATGGTTTGATTGATTTTTATGAATTTGTTAGACTTATGGACAAGTGCTTTTCTTCAAGTTAAACCATGAATGCATGCCTTAGTTTTTGTTGAATCATGCATGCACGGCATGGGAATGGCTTTGGCTTAGATTATTACAATAACAAACGTGTAAGTTACTTGTCATTTCTCCTTGAAAAGGAATTTTTATAATCGAATGCTTTTGTGACAATCATAATTTTATCAATCAAATATCTTCTAGTAAGCAGATCGGCTCTTCTGAAGAAGACATAATTCTAGTATTAACAAACTTAATATTACATCACACATATGATATAATATAGATCAATTTTGTATTTATAAGCAAAATAGACACACCGTCTAATAAGTTAAATTTTTGTATCGACAATAAATGCTTAGCTCGTAAGACGTAATATTAGAATATATCTAGATTATTATTTGCATGTAAGTTCCAAAAATTTGTATTGTAAGTTTTAATAAAGAATTATTACATAAGATGTGAATTTTTTTAAATTTGTAAAGATAAATAATATAAATCAATTAAGTGAACGATTGATGATTGGCTTGACCATAATAATGATATTACCTGATTGAATGGGCAAAAATATTATAATTCACGTTAAATAAAATATAAGTAAATTTAAAATTTATAAAAGAAAATAGATAATATTATTTAATATATTAATTTTTTTTAAATTAATGACAAACATCCTGCATAGCCGTGACACTAAATTATAAGATGGATCTGACATGGTCCTAACTCCATTGGACAAACATGGCAAGGTTTCAAATTCCAACCGTGGGCCGAGCTTGTATTTTGCCTGCTGAGATTCTAGGCTTAAAATAACTAGTGTAGCCTGTGACGATATCAACCATATACATCTGTCGGGGTGTTTCTAACATTGCTAAAACTAAAAAGCACTTCTGTTCTGTGTATGAACGAGCGGTAAAAACTTAGAATCGGCTCAAAGAATAAAGAAATAGTAAAAGAGTTGAAACGTGTTGGGGATGGAACGGAAGACTGCCAAGGAAACACACCACAATGTCAAATTAGCTCCGGAAAACAGTGAAAGACTGGATCATGTCAATGGGCACCACACGTTTCTTTCTTGCATCAGCTAACAAATATCGTTGTCCGATTTTCGGACCAAGTCCAAGTCCAGTCTGTATTTAAGACGCACTCACAGTAGCTAATTCGCTACATGCGAATACATTATTATCATACAACAATAGATAGATACACGCGTGTGAGTAAGCATGAATTTTCAGTAAATTCTGGCAATGAGTCAGTGAATAAGGTGAGGACATGTTGAACAGTTTCTGTCATTAATGCAATGCATATTAATAAATTCGATGTTGGGGTGGGTTCTGCCGCAGAATTTGTACCTGAATTTTGCAGGGACGTGGGAAAAGGATGTTTTTTGAAATTATCAGTTTCTTGTTTTGTCTTTGTTAGCCTTCATCCTCATCGCCATCGTGGCTAATATCACCAATAGATAACCTACAATATTATTTTGTCTTGCCTACGTATTTATTGTCTTTAACATATCATTAGTTTGTGACCAACTAAACAAACCTTAAACTGTTAAAAGATAAATTATTGTTTCCAAATTTGCAGAGGTTCCTGTGTGAGAGACAAGAGAGGAAAGATAGGTCGGATATGAGTTCTTCCACAGGTCACTCAAGCAGCAGACTGAGACTATTGCTGGAACAAAAAATCCGTTCTCTTTACCTCTAACAGCTGGCTAGCCTCTCGGATTAAGGTCTTTCTTTGAAGTCTTTTTAAGCTTTTCTTTGCTGCTGCTGCTGTTGCTGTTGCTGTTGCTGTTGCTGTTGCTTCTTCTTCTTCTTCTTCTAACTTCATTTGGCTCCAACCCCGAGAAAGTCAATAAACAGTGGTGGAATAGTGTCAAAATTGCTGGTCACTGACCTGTTCCCTGCGACTGATGACGATGAAGCTTCACTGCCTGAAACTTGTGGTTTCGATGCCGTGGAATCTAAGAAACTGTCAGGGTTGTGGACGTTTGACTGTTGCATTGCCATTAAGTACTGAGGGTTGAAACCATGGATATGACTATGACGTTCATCTATTGGCCTATCCCAATATCTAATATGGTTGAACATCCCCATCATGTCATTGCTGTTGGGACCTGGAAAGAAAAACACAACCAATCACAAAGACGAAGAGAACTAAACAACTTGTAAACTACAGAATGCGGGAGAAGATATCTATCACACACACATAGTTATAGAGAAAGAATTTAAGGCAGCAAAAGCAAAGGTTGCATTAGTCTATGTAGTATAATGCGAAGGAATAAATGAACTCAAAGAAAAGCAAAAGAACAGGCGGAAAAAGAGTGGCAAGACTTTGGATCAAAAGAATAAGAAAATGATTTAGGCATGCTAGAAGAAAGGAAAAAAAAAACAATAAGAACGCAGAAACCCAAATACACGAACTGCAGGAGCAAATAAAAAACCTGGAGATTTGACAAGGGATCATCAAGGCACGCACCAGAGAAGAAATCACAAGATGTCTGCTGTGCACAAAACCCACTGTTAGGAACTTTGTTGCTTGAGATTTCTTCTTGCCCATTGACCATGTAGGGTGAACCATCTAAGCAATAATCAAGTCCAAAGCCAGCAGCATTAAAGGTTCCATACGGAAAAGGAGAGATATTGCTGAGTCCTCCGTTGGGGAGATTGAGACAGTATGGTTGTTGCTGTTCTAATCTTCCGGATGCTGCGTCTTCGCCGAAAAAGCTGGGTTTATCCTCTGTTATCTTGTAAATAGATTGGTTCGGCTTCCTCCTCCTATAAGCGCTGGATTGCTCCCTATACTTCCTAGCCATTATAACATGCCAATGATTCTTGACAGCATTATCTGTTCTTCCAGGAAAAAGCCTGGCAATCATGGCCCATTTGTTACCATAAAGTCTATGAGCTTGCATTAGCCTTTCTTCTTCTTCTTCAGTGAAAGCTCGTCTGTTGATCCTTGGATCCAGCTGATTAAACCACCTCAGCCTACAGCTCTTGCCTTGAATTCAGACACAGAATTAATATAAGGCAAAGCGAAAGGTAACAATATATATTCGTAAGTATGATATAACAGCTTATTCTTCAGTTACCTGATCTACCTCCCAGCTTCTCAGCTATAAGGTTCCAATTTTGGGGGCCGTGAAGAGCAACAAGTTCCTTGAGTTTGCTATCTTCTGCAGGTCTCCAGTGACCTCTGGCACAAAGTTTTGTCTGTCCACCATCTATTTCCTTGCCGCTTACTGAGTTTTCGTTAGGGTTAAACTCTTCATTCAAGTAAATGTCATGGCTCATGATCTCACTGTTTTCTCCAAACCGATCACTGCAATCAGAGCCTTTACCCACTTCATTAACATCAATATTACGTGGTTCCTCAAAGTTCCCAGCTGTGCAGTTTCCTATGAAAGGAAAAGCCCAGCCAGCACCTTCATTTTCTATCTCAGAGGACTTGCAGAGATGAATATCTTGAGAAGCAGCTGAAACCGCACCTCCACAATTAGGACTAAGAGAGAGAGAACCCATATCTGCAAAAGCCATACCTAACGACGAAGGAGAGGGAAGATGAGAAGTGGAAGAGGAAGGAGTGCAAGAGGAGTAGCAATAGAAGCCATTCGTGTTGTCTGGTCCATATATAACGCGCTTGTAAGCCATGCCTTCATTTCCTCTTTCTGACAGGTGCTGTTATACAACTGCTACAAGGTCATCTTCATGGACAGATATTATCCATCTAAAAGAAAGGAGAAAAGGTAAAAACAATACGCGAGACGAAAAATTAAAGGCAAGTTCGACAGTTAGTGATAGAGAGGAGATAAGAGGATTTATTTGCAGTGTGCGGGAAAGACAAAACTTGAAACATCAAAAACAGCAAAAGCGTTTTAAGAGAAACCTACACGGCTTCCCCTTCCAGTATGACTGAAAGGGAATTAACCACCACGCTGACTGAACCGTAAACTTTTTAATTGAACTACCTTCCTTATTATGCCATGATTAGACAGATCCCAAATGCATAAATTTACACGTGTGGGAAGGCAAAAGACACACACATCTCTGTCTCTTTCTTTTTCCTCCCTACCAAATGGGGTCGGAGGGTTCTTAGACTGTTGCACTCTGTAATGACAAGAAAGACTCTAAATTGATTTGTGCGAGCTGAAGCTAGTACAGGTCCAAGACACCCTTTCTTTTCAGGGCAGAAAAATGAGAGCTTTGGCGCAAAGTCAATAATCTGTCTGATTTTTTTAACCTAAGAGTAGAGTTCAACTTGGGTTTCAGTTCATCACGTGAAGTTGACCCAACAGCCAACCTTATTTTGCCAAGGATTGCGTTATTCCTTTCCCTTCCTTCCCCAACTATTTGGTTAAAGTACTCCAGCATAGCCATTGTCCTTTGCCTTTCTCTCTCGACTTTTTTTTTTTTTAATAAAATATTAACGTATAATATAATTAATAATAAATAATTTAAATTATATTTTAATAAAAATTTTTAATTTAATTTTTAATTTTATTAATAAATTATTTATATATATTTATAAATTTTTAAAATATAATATAAATAATTTTATTATAAAAATAAAGAAAATAGTCTGGTTCCTTTCCGGTTGTGGTTTACAAAATCTCCTTCTTATGTCACACGTTTAATCACAAACAAAGATTCGTAGTGCAATTACGAAAGATTCACCAGGGCGGTTGTTCGTAATCATTGTTTCTTATTGTTCATAGATTTCACGGCAAATCAGATATATTCACAGTTTTCCCATGGCGAAAATGGAACTGCACATTCTAAACAAACGTCAATTAAACCAGTCAAGAACAAGGAGGGGCATATTTTCCCTGCAAGGAATGTCCTCAGACTGAGTTGTCATTTCCTTTAAACCCTAACCCACAAACAATGAAAACTGTAAATTTTCATTAATGTAAGAGAAAAGAAACAAAAAAGAAAAATGTTACCCCTTATTCATTTAATACCTTTATGAGTTTTGAAAGTTTCACTCAATGGAAAACCCAAAGCACACGTTACATTTAATGTAATCGGAGCGTAACAGGAATGTACTGCCATCGCTGCAGCAACTGAACACTGTAGTCTAAGTAGTGCGTTGGTCAAAATTAAACTTTGAAAAAGTGACATTATATTATACGGGAAACAGACATAACAGAAGGACCCCGACGATTGAAAAAACCATTCACTGTGAACCCCCAGGAGAGGATAGAATTAGACCACCTATTTGCAGTTAATCTTCGTTGCCTCCCTATAACTATTTAACACCTCACAGGGTCCTAACCATAGGAAGCATGTTGTTGGTGTCATATATATTGTAGTGATTTTGTTTTTGCCTGGCTAATGCCATGTATGATTCATGCATGCAATGTGAACTTGCTCACTCGCTCACAGCTCACTGCATGGTTCATCATCATCACCCCCTCGATTTCCTTAGAGAGTAAGAGACAGACCACACATGCATCGGGAACTGCCTGTAACTCTCTTTCATTTTGTCATATTCCTCCAACTCGACCTTTGAAATCAATGGAGTTCCAAATGTTTTCCTATAATAGCCAAGTTTTCGTATTTTAGAAGGATACTTCACTGTAAAATAGTTACTATGGCTCTTGTGAGTTTGACGCTTTCAACAACGCTTGTTATTTGGGACACATAAACTCTTAATTACGTTGAAGGGACAATGGACCACTTAGTCTCCAACTTTTCGGACGGCAAATGGAAACAGAAAAGTGGAAACATGTCTGAGATTGACAGCCAAATTAAATTAAATTTGTGGACATCCGAATATAAAAACATATTTGGTATCATCATGCATATCTTCAACCCGATCGATCCATTCTTTTCCTCTTCTACTTGTTCTCTTTCTTCTGCAACAGTTGCACTACTCCCCACGTGTGCCGGTGTTTGCGCACGAGTGGACCCCTTACGATTCAATTCGTGAGCAGAATTATTGAAAGGCCGACTGCTATTTCAAACATAGGATGCCACTCTTGCCCTGTTGTTTTTCTCCCGTCCTCTTACTCTGTATAATATAAGGTGGTTGGCCTGGCTCCACGCTTTTTCTTAGGGGCAGGCGCGTGATGTAACAGTAACACAAAAGAGGATCGCTATTTCCCAAAACCTAGACCATCCGCTTCTGGATTTTGCATACAAAACTAGAAACGCTTGTTTGTTATATTAACACTGTCTTCCATGCAAAGCACTGGATTCCAGTAGAATAGTACTGAAAGGTAGCTGACTAACAAATAATAATGCCTGAAAGAGATTAAAAGGTTAGTTAATTTCGGCATCAGATTAAGCCGTATATGATCAATTTTATCACGTTCTTTTGTTATACTTACTGTTCATCAGTGTTGCTCAGAGTATTTATTAGTATTTTTCTCGTTCACTATCTTGTAATTAACATCAACGAGCTTAGAAAACCTAATTAGGCTACTAAGGTGAAAAATAGTGCCAAAAAAGAAATTCTGCAGCAAAATAAGGCTAAAAACAGTGGAAGGAGGTGCCTGTCTGTAACCTGACGTGAAAGCTTTAGAAGAAAATGTAGTTGAATTACCACACCAAGAAGCAAAACTGTTGTTTGTTGGGAGAGGGAGAGAGAGTGAGAAGTTGGGGCCATTTAGTCCGTCATTGTCATTGTGCATGGGGCTCCCACAACACACATACCCTAATTTTACTTCATGTGCTTGAGTCTGTTATATGTCCAACATGAATGAAGAAACATGCTTTTGAAATGACCCCATAACAATCCGTTGTAAGATGTAATATTGTAGCTGAGTTAATAATCACTGTTTCCTACTGACAAAAACGCAAATGACATGAAAGAGAAAGAGGTTGTAAGAGATGGTATATACAAATGTACATATTTGATGGCCCACGATATAAATAATAGGGCTGAACCATAAGATTGTGTTGGGTCTGTTCTCTTGGAACCACATGGAAAGGAAACCAAGATGGTGCCCTTACTTTGGTTTAGGGTACCCGAGAGCTCCCAACAAGAAGACAAAATCTAGGG
This sequence comes from Swietenia macrophylla, assembly GCA_032401905.1. Classification (NCBI taxonomy): domain Eukaryota; kingdom Viridiplantae; phylum Streptophyta; class Magnoliopsida; order Sapindales; family Meliaceae; genus Swietenia; species Swietenia macrophylla. Next base: position 1,094,868 of record CP135584.1, on the reverse strand, counting down.
TGCCCTTGCTCGCATTGCAATTTGCAACACAGTAAGTGGGTACAACTACAAACGACACACGAATAGCATATATTGCAACATCATATGCTTTGTGCTTTCTCTTTCCTGCACAAATATCTGTGCGATATCAAGCATGGAAGTCAGTTAGCAAGGCACAACAACACAACGTTGATTTGATCCTTCACCCATGCCTTTTGGCTATGTCACGAGATGCCCCTGTAATTAGTGACTTTGGGACCTATGTCGTAGGGTTGGGTTTGCAGTACTGTAAAGTAAGTGAACCCACCCACAAACAAGAGTTAATTACTTCTGCTTGCTACTTAATTAATCTGCTTCTTCTGAGTTCTATGGAGTTCTTTGTTGTTGGTCCAAATCGTCCTGGATTTCACTACAATTGAGACATGAAAATTTGCTTTTCAATCACTTCACTGATCACAGGAAATTCTGTGGAAATCCAAACAAAATCATGCATAGCCATGATGAAACTCACTTGATCTCAGACAACTCAGTTCGATCTTTGAAAAGAGCTATGTTAAAGTCTATGGAATTGCTTGTGAACTGTAACATCTAGCTAAGACCGACGTCTTGATGTTTGACGGACGGATACCTGCCAAGCTTAAATGCATCTCTCACCTTACAAGCCAAGGGACCCAAGTATATTAACTGTACCTGTCATCAAAAAGAGAGTAAGAAAATTAATAACAATAACAAGTAGAAAAAAAATTAGTGAGTTCTGCTCAAGTATATATGATTCACTTAACCATATTGATTCCTTGTTGTTTTCATCGATATGGCATGACAGCTTAATCTCCTTCCTCGCAGGATCATTATGCATAACATATAATCGAGGCTTAACCCCAACTGATTGTATACTGGAAGAAGTAAATTTATGCCAAAGTCATCTCCCCAACAAGTTCTCTAAAAAGTCGAATATTTACCAAAGACCGTCTCATCAATCATTATGTTAGAGGGACGAAAGTACTGTTCACTCCCTTGCTTGCTTCCATGTAATTGCAATGGATGGATGTTACAATCGGAAAAAGTATTCTGCACAGTCACTGTACTCTGCATTTTCATGTGTGTCCCTTCCACCCACGTTGGACTCAAGTGACAAACAGAACCCCAATACCTACAAACAGAAACAGTTGTTCGAGGTTGAAGTTACAATTTACAAAGTTGTAGCCTAGGGAAGTACTTCAACATACAGCTATAACTCTGTTTACAAGCACGCTGATGAAGTCAGCTAGTGTATATAAGTTACTGCAGAAAGAGAGAGGCGATACAGAATACAGATACATGGCTTTTCTTGGACTGAGTGACTTACGATGCCACGTTTAGATACAATGTATAATGACTGAGAAGTGAGTACTGTCATATAAGCTTTAACGGTCAGTAACAATTCATACTGATCCGATGATACAGATGGAAATAGAATTCAGAAACCCACAGGGCTAGCTTTTTTGAAGACATGACCTCATTACTCAACTCAATACTACATTTGGTAATTAAACGTTTTCATTTGTTTCCCACTCATCTCCGCGGTATGCAAGTGTAGGCAACGGGATGGTCAAGGAAAAAGCAAGAGATTATGGGTGTGGTCCGGATTTTCCGTTTTCCTTTTGCTTTCAGACTTCGTTTGAAAAAGCTTTTGACAGAAGCAAGAAAGAAAAAAGACTCGTAATCAAGGGGAAGGATGAAATCTGCAGATTCGTATTTGTGTTGTACGCGATAAACAGTGGTGCAAGAAATTAATTTTACGGTGCATGTGGACTGACAAGTGGGAAAGATGCAAGGTAAAAAAAAGGACAGATTGTTGATTCGGTTAAAGATTTTCTTACATCGATCGGGGAAGAGACACAGTTTTTCCAACATAGAGGAGTTGTCCGAATGTCCCTGGTAATTATTTTCGCTTTTCGATCAATAATCTTTTACTAACTTATTTTCTTCTTCTTTTTCCTTTCGTCTGCAGCGTTTTTAGACTTGCAATTCCTGAACGAGTGAATGTACCTGTCCACCTGCGGAGACCCACTCATTGTGCTGTTCCAAACAAACAAACAAAGAAAGCAGGCCCAAGGGTTCATGCTCACCTTTGACGTACAAGATTTTGATTGATTTCAACAAAATTCGAGGATCAGAGAAAGGAAAATCTGCAAGGAAATTTTTAAAACACAGACTCGATCATACCCGATTCCATTGCGTCCTTCTAAATATGCCGAAATTTTGGGACTGTAGTAAAAGCACTTTACCTCCTCTGCTTAATCAGCCCGGGAAACAGTTGCTTGACACTATTAACGACACTGCTGACTGCTAGGTACGCTGAAGCTTTTCACTTCCAAATTTGCAAGAAAACATCGTCGTTTTCTTGAGTGGCAATGTGCAATCAAGTCCAGATTTATTTTTTATTGAATTTATTTTATTAAGACGAATGTTCATGATTGAGATAATCTTCACCTCTCTAAACCTGAATACATACTAATGTCGGCGGCTGTACCCGAGGGATTGATTACGTCTTTACGCTGCAATGCAGAAGCAGTGCCATCATCGCCAAAGACCATTCTGTCTTACTACTTTCACTAGTTTTTGTCTCGTCATTAAGAGAGAACTTGAGATAGAATAATTTTATTATATTATTTATATTAATATAATAAAATCTTTCCGTCCAATGCTCTTTTTTTTTTTTTTTTAAACTGTTCAACGAGATGATTATACTATTTGCGGGGAAGCCAGCAGCATACCTTTTTCGGCTAGAGAGTGGGCAGGGGGCCGAAGCCTAAGATTTTAGTTTTAGGGGTGGACCCGTATGGAACTATCATATTAATAGTTCCTTGTTCCAAAGAGTGGTTATACTTCATGCAATGAAAGGGTTCAACCTCATTTGCTTAAAAATTCCGAACAATATCCGCTTAAAAAAGGGTATTAACTAAGGCCTGCGAACAGAATTGATCCTTAATGTCAATCCTCAGATCAATTTAGTTCATTCATCTCAAGTACCAGAGAAAAAAAGGATCAACAATGAAGCATAGAGACAACTGAGACACAGGTAGGTGCTACCCAAAGCACTTCCAACTATAAGTCATTGGGGAAAAGGAAAAGAACCATTTTCAATTTAGATTCTATTTCCAAACTATGCATAACCTCAGTAATACCTTGACACTATTAAAGCTACCGATACAACCAGTGCAGTAGATCGACGGCATTGGTTGCTTCATAAGCTCTAATAGACACCACATCCATCACAAACCTGCAGGTGAAAAATTACCACAACTATATTTTGAATATTGGCGAGGTTTATTCTTTATAAAAGACTTCACCTCTGAATCATATACATTCAACTAACTCTTAACAAGATTCAAACTGCCTTCATAGAGATGACAAATCATTAGAATCCACTATTGATGAAACTAGCCATTATATCTATCCCACCTCACTATTTTGGTTTCATCATCAATCACAATGAATTCCAGTCTAATTTCAAAAGGAAGCAAGGTAAACGCCAAGTAAAAGAACACTAATGTATTAACAAGAGGCAAGCACTGAATTCAACGAGGCATATAGCATGGATACTAAAATCAATTCCCTCCTCAAAGAAGATGAGTAAATAACTATGGTCATGAAGAACCATCCCCAAGAACCTCAATTTTATGGAAGTGTGAAGGGCATGTACAACAGGAAACGGAGGGTTTACTTCCATTCTGAAAAAGATCCCAAAAATGATATGGATGGACAGGACAATCTACCAACAATTAAGTATAGAACGTGCTCTCCGCCCACGACAACACTTGCAAGATGCATAACCAGATCAATTTTTTTTTTTTTCCGCTGAAAAGGCTAAACAAGATAAATCACAGAACTAATATAAAACTAGAGCTTACAAGTCATTTTGGCCCTCAACTTCAACCACTATAATTTACAGAGTTACTTGCACAAGATAAATTAGAAAACAAAGATAAAGATTGAAATTTCAACTCAAGGCCATATTTAAGAAAGAAAAATGGATAATCATATACATAGAGTTACCATCTTATATTTCAGTAAAAAATTTGCAGCATACTGACAACACTTAGCTTCTCCTCTTCGCTAGCTTCTCCTCTTCGCCAACTGCAACTGCATTTCGATCAACCTCGCATTGAATTCTCCATCACTAACTTTCAACATTTTGGACAAGGGAAGCTTAAACCCATGCTCAACCAAAACTCTATGCCTAGGCTTAATCTTCTTCTCTAAACTAAAAGAAAAATACTGTGGAAACCTCTTTATTTCCCCCAGATTACCTTTCATTTCCTCCGTAAAATATTCAACTTTCGGCGCCAAATTATACTCCACACTATAAGTTAACAATCGCGGTGACCTTAACACCATTCTCTCCACGTCCTTATCCGAAAACCCTAGACTCTTCAAAAACTCAATCTTCGGTTTCAAAGTTCCCTCCACACTCGACACCAACAACAGCGTCGTTTGGTAATTAATCCTATGGACACCCGTAAACCCGAATTCGATAAGAAACTTGAAAGTGGGACGCAACTGATTGGTCAAATCCGTCACCAAGATTCTCGGGCAGCGCGTAAGTGATTTGGGAAGGTCGTGAAACGGGATGAGAACTTCGCGGAGGAGAAAGTCAATGATCGGTTCGATATCGGTGTAAATGTCGGAGGTGAGTAGTTTTGGGTACATGTCGAGGATACGGCCGACGGCAGAGTGGGAGAGACCGAGGGAAAAGAAATAATTTTCGAGGGAAAGGAGGGAGGAAAGGGGAGTGGACCGGAAATTGGGATTTAGTTGAAGGGCTTTTTGCGTGTTGACGTGGAGAGTTTGGAGGTGTAATAATTTTTGCCGGAAGAGAACGCCGGAGTCGGTGGTGGTGGCGGCGACGTGGGACGGTGCTTGTGGGGAGGATTTGGGCGGGTTTAGAAGAGGAGGGAGTTGGACTCGGTTTATCATCTTGGGGCACATTTGAAAGGCAGCTCGTGCTGACACTGGGTTTCCTTGTCTGCATCTTTCTGGAAAATCTCAGAAGTTAAAGAGACTTAAATTGGGCCAGTTCAGTTCAAGCCCAGCTCAACATCGGGTTTTGTTAATGACTGAAACTAAATGTAGCCCAATTCAGAAAAGGACGAGTGCAATGAATATGCGTTGCCGGGCTCTCTACATCACATTAGAGCAAGTTTCTTATATTCCAGAAAGAAAATTACGATTAATTCTAAATTATTATTTTTGATGATTATAACTTGTGGTAGGTTGAAAATTAATTGTTCAATTTTGAGTTGGGTTTGTTATGACAAGGGAGAGAAAATTTGAGAGCGAAGAGTTAGTTGAGATGAGCTAAGGCTTAGTAGTAGTAGTGGTAGTTGTTGTTGTTGTTGTTGTTGTTGTTGTTGTTGGTTTGATGGGTCAGTAATGAAACGAAGCAGGTTGAGAGGAGAGTTAATTAAGGGGAGGGGTGTAAAATGAATGAGTTGGTTTGGTCGGTTTTGAGGGAGGAAGGAGGAACTTCTGAGCGATCCCTATTCTCTAGCTCGTTCCAAATGACCGCTTTTCCCGCTCACCCGGTCGTGTAATACGATCCTTATTTGAAAACTCACATTTTTCTCTCTCTACCTCTGCTTTCTCTTTCTGGCTCTATCCCCACATTTAAGTCATTTCCATCATTTGCTTTCAACTTGTCGTTTGATTTGCTGATTTGGGTAAGTTCGCCATTTTTTTTTTCTTTTATCCATTTACCATATAGCTTCCTTTTACACTTCACAACTTTGAATTTTAATTTTCCTGCGAAGGGATTAAAAAAAATAAAGGTATAACCTTATTTTTAGCTGTTTTAGCCATATGGATTTTTTAATTATCTTTTGTTTCTGCCGTTTTTAAATGATGCCAGTTTTGTTATTGACAGAAAAGTAGGTTTGTTTTCTGTTGAAATCTGGTGAATTTGTTTCAGATAGTCCTTTTTATTTTTTTTTATTTTTTGGCAAACTCGTCGTAACATAATGATGCAATTCATTGCCTGCAATTAAATGATAAATTGTGTAAATGTGAATATGGATTCAAATGATTGGAAATTATGAGATATGTTGTAGTTTTTTTCCTTAAACAAAGAAAGTAACCCAAGTTTTCAATTTGTGTTGTGAATGTCAAAGAAAGGATTCTAGACGTTTGGGTTAAATTTGCAGGATGGGAAGGGTTAAGCTGAAAATAAAGAAGTTGGAGAATACAAATGGCCGTCAAGCGACCTATGCCAAAAGGAAACATGGCATCATGAAGAAAGCGAATGAGTTATCAATACTATGTGACATTGACATTATCCTTCTTATGTTCTCACCGACTGGCAAGCCTTCATTGTGCAATGGAAAGCGAAGGTACTCTTTGTTCATTTTCTTACTTATTTGCATGTATTGAGAAGCCAAGTTCTTAGGAAGTTTTATGCACCTAGAGGCCCCAACAAAAAAAAAATGTCAGTAGTTTCAGCTATTATAGGCACATAATGGCTTTTCACAATTTAGTGATGCAATTGCGTTTCACTATGACGTTTATTCATGTCCAGAAAGTTATTAGTAAAGTGAGTTGTGTGCGTATTATGAATTGTTGGCACTGCATTGGATGAGCTAGAGTGATTGATCATCACGTGCTTACAAACCTTTAATTCGGAAGTTGTATGATAATTATTGTTAAATTTCCTTCATTTCCTTTTGGTGATTTTAGTAGCATTGAAGAGGTCATTGCAAAGTTTGCTCAACTAACTCCACAGGAAAGGGCGAAAAGGTACATTCGATTTTTCTCACTTGAAAAACCGTGAAATTTATTTCCAAATTTCCGAGTTGAATGTACGTATTGAATTGGAATTAAATGAATTTTCTCTGGATTGGGGCAGGAAATTGGAAAGTCTTGAAGTAAGTTTCTTACAACCAATTCTCCTTTGGTGATTTTACATATTCACTTTTTCTTCTTCCTGATTGGTCTTGGTGTACGTAATTCCATCACGCTTATCTGTTAGATTATTTCCTGTTTTCTCTTGGAAAGTATAGGCACTAAAGAAGACTTTTAAGAAGTTGGATCACAATGTAAATCTACAAGAATTTTTGGGTACAAGGTATTTGACAATTCTTTTCTAATGGCACAGTTTGTTCTTTTGGAGCTCTATGGATAGATTTTATCTTTCAAAATATGTCTGATGAAACTTTCTATTTTTCTTTTTATTTCAGTTCTCAAACAATAGAGGTACGTGAAGTAGCATTTCAATCTTGTTCATGATCATTTAAGATTCTTATGTGATGATATTCATGTGGGGGACATGTTTTTTTTTCTGGATTGCTTTGAGCAGGACCTTACTAACCAAACAAGGTTATTTCACAGTCAACTTTCTGAAATAAATAGGCGTCTGAGGTGATTTCTTGCAAACTTTTTGTTGAAAAGTTGTAACAGACTAACGGTTTCTGTCATTCCCTTCCACAGTAATTCAATCCATGCAATGGTCAGTCATATTCTGTGTTAATGGTATGTTATGTTGAATTATGCAGCTACTGGACTAATCCAGATATGATCAACAGTGTAGAACACTTGGGACAAATGGAAAACTCACTGAGGGAATCTCTTAATCAAATACAGTTGCATAAGGTATGTCTATCATCCCTGTGCTTGGTGTTGTCTAACGAAGTTCATGTGCTATTTTCTTCATGCACTTTCAGGCTAACAAAGACAATAAATTATGGAAAATAGGTTCATTAGGATATGGACATCGACACCATGTATGAGCAAATATATGAAATTGATGATTTACTTTGACCATAACATCAATTACACATGTCAATGAGAAGTCTTATTTGTTGCAATAACACCATCTGCATTGTTTTGGCAGGAAAATTTAGGAAAACAGCAACTTATGTCATTAGAATGCCCTAGTCAGGTAAAGAAGTGATTAACTAACCGGGGAATACTTTACTAGGTCTGTTCTTACATATAGTTATGGAAAGGTGTGGTCTGAACTACTGTCTCTTGCAGTTCCAAAATGGGATGCATATCCCCTTCGGAATGGGTTCTGAGCAACAGCTCCAACCTCTGTCTTGGATTCCAAGTAATGACAATGGACATATGGTTCTACCAGAGGATCCAAATTTGCTTTCCCATAGGTAAGTGGACTTCTTACAGTATGCTTTCTTGTGACTAGACATCTTAATTCATTTTATTTTCCAGAGAATTATGTGAAGCACGAAAAATCTTGTTTTGTAATTGAGAGAGGGAGAGATGTATAAGTATACGAGGGGATATTTGCTTCATATGAAGGAGATAAAAGCATAGTATCTATATGTCTTATTGCGCATGGGATTTAATTCGTATTCACATAAATCAGATTAATAAATCTCTTTTTAGAAAAATCTCATCTCAACCATTGAGTTATATCTTTCTCTAGGGACATGGAATGCTCTGCAAGTTCCTCATTTGGGAGTTATTCTGGATATTTTGGTACTGGAAAAAATTCAGAGATTTCTAATTCTGGGCAAGAAAGTAGCCTTCTTAGTGAGTTAAGTGGGACTGCATCGCTGAGGCTGCAACTTGGGGGGCAATGCTCCTACCTACCATATAATGTCAACTTGCTGAATGATAAATTCCAACCAGTATCAGAGATGAACATACAAGAAAACCCAGTGGATTACCATGTAGTTGGAAGCTTGGAAGTTCCTAGACCTGCGTATGAAACCACCCATGGTAGTTGGGCTTCCATGTCTGGGCCATGTGAAGTACCGTGTTTGATGAGCGCTTATATTCCCAGGCAAGTTACTTATACTCTGAAGTTTCTTAAGTATATGTTCTTGTTTTATACTTTTCGCTTGGGTCACTTAAGAATTGATATGCACCTTGGGATTGATTAAATGCCTTCTTGGATTATGGTTGGAGAAAGAAAGATAGAGAAGATTCTTGTTCCAGTACAATGTCTTCCCTTTTGCTTGGTGTTCTTATTTCTTTTTGGTCCTTTAGTTTCATTGATGTAGACAATATCTTTGGATCTTTGCTGAATCGGCTATTAATTGCTAGAAAAATTATAGAGTTTCCAAGTCAAACTTCTCAAGAAGAAGAAGGGTACCAGTTGAAAAGCATTCTGTTAGTGAATGGTCCATTGTTGCGTAGTAGTTGAAATAAGAAACTGATCATATTATGTGGAGCTACTAGAGGCAATTAAGGCTATCACTAAATTGATGCAAATCAGCATGTGGCTGACTGGCCGTTTACCTTTCACAGGAAGTTTCAAGTAGACCTCCTTTTTATGTTACCTGAGTGTGACTGTGTCAAATCCGAATTTGTTAGTTGTGACATTACTGATTTGCTGAAGTGTGGAAAAATGGCCGATAACATTGGTTTAAGATTTCTGAATAGGTTAAAGGTTTTCTTTTTTCGTTTCGCTTCTATTCTTTTTGCTTATTTTATTAGTGGAATAATTTTTAAGTATGAAATGCAAGACTGGCAAGTGCAGTGCTAGACATCCATGTTATCCATGGATAATAGGAACTAGACTATGATTGTAGTCAGCCAGTAATGGAATTCTATTTTTGCTGTTTTGTTTTTGTATTCATTGCTTGGTGAGCTCAGGGTATGATAAAAAATGAGTGGCAATGTCAAAAGTTCTTGAGCTCGCATGAAAGGCCAAATGAGTGACATTTCATGTTGCCTTGTGGAATTTGAATGGAAATTCATTTGCATATGAGACTTGGGTGACTTGGCTATCCAGAGTAGGATCACAGATTTTTAGAGACTGGACTTGAACAAATTATGCTTCCCTGCAGTGATTTTTTATTAGAAGGCATCTTAAAATGTTCAGAAACGTAGAGGAAATTGTTTTAATTTCTCATGAAGTATGAAGTTGAACCTTGAACCCTGATGTGCATAGTTAAGTGATGTGTAATGATGGAATGAGATGATTGCCATTACACCTATATGTCCTACTTGTGCTCTACTTGTCATCCATCTATAGTTAAGTGATGTCTATTGTTGTGTATGATGCTAACATGCTTTTATCTCTGCAGAGCTATTTAGATTCTATACAGTTGATTCTGCTCTGTCACCATTCTTGCAGAATATAATGTTCCTTGTGCTGTTGGTCCATCAAAACTTTTCTGTTCTAAGATTAAGATTATTTGTTGCAGCAACTCAACTGAGAATCAGATAAGATGTTGCTATTCAATCACCGATCAGGTCACTGAAGAAGTTGGTCATGTGTGAGGAGGTTTCTCAAGCATCACAATGGACCTACTGATTTTTCAATGGTCTCTTTTGCCATTCCAGTGCGAGAATCAGCCAGTGAGATATGTATAGCATGATTAACAGATACAAGTTACCTGATGACGATGACTTGCCAAGATCAAAATGGCGCTGGCATCATTGAATGAGGCACCATATTTGTGATATTATGTCATACACGTACAAATTATATGTTTAATCGTCGATTTTCCTGTGCTTTTTGCTGAGGTGACTAAATCTGTATATTAAAATGCATATATAATGGTTGTAATCGAAACAGTTATCTACAATATGAAGTTACTTGTTTAACAGGCCAATTCCGCCCATCTTATTTTCAATGAACTTGTAATTACTACCGAGTAGCCAAGTAGTTGTGGCCAATCCAGTTGTTTGAACAGAACCTGGAAGACATTCAGAGCAATCTGAAGTTGATGGGAGATGACATTTCAGTTGTTTCTTTGAAGTGAAGCCTTGCCAAGCCTGTTTATGCACAAATTTTCTTTGCTGCTGAAAGAACATATAGTTGTACCTCAAAGACTGAATTAGCATGGAATATGGTATCCATTATCTTCCCAAGCCAACCTGGATGAGACTAATCAAATCAGCAAGACTTCCAAAAGCTGGAGAAATCATTATCATCTCCAATCCCAAGTTATTACAAAAGACAAAAGCAAGGAATTAGTCAAGTTGGGTTCTGGGATTTGCTCATCAAACCATGTGCAAAAGAGCCCTCGGGTCGCAATTCTTGAATATCCAAGCTTTGACTACCCAGCCACTGGAAAATGACTTTAGACAAATTGTACATTCACACAGCTCATCTAGACTCTACAAGCATCCGTAATTAGTGCACACTATGCAAGGCACTGATCCTATCTCCAACATTAGCTTTACTCGAAGATGTGAACATTATCCCTTAAAGAAGGTGCAAAATTTTTCTGCCAAGTGACCACAAAATTTTCCTCGTTCATTTTTGTCTTTCTCTGACCATGTGCCATCTTCACAATCCATTCATTGAACAAATCCATGCTTCATTCGTTGTAAACATATTTATCATTTCAAGTTTGTCAAAAAAGCAACGCTGTAATGAGAGTGAGTAAAAAGATTTGTAATGTTTTACCATCCACTATTGCACTAAATTCCCACCGGCTACTTGAATTTCCTGCTAAATTTTGCTCAATCCTGAAAAGTGCTTTTCAAAAGAATCACTTAACTAGTGCTTATCCATGTGGGTGATCCCAAATCTAACCCTACGGGCAAAGCTTAGTACACAGTTTAATTCGGTTAAACAAGAAGGCAAAGCATTGAATGAAAAGAAGAAACTTAATGATGAATTGGGTAACAAATTTCATAACCCCAACTTAATGAAAATCACATTATTCCGAGTAAATTATGAGAACCAAAGCCGTCCGTACTGAGCATTCAAGACAAGTAATTGTCGGAAAACCTACCAAATTAACTGCTGCCTCTCTCAGCTTTTATGGTTTTAACTACTTCTATGTATCACTAATAATAATATTATGAACATTATGTTTCTGGATCGATCTGGTACGTCCGTTTTCTCCACCAATCAGTAAGAATGTAAGAGATAGACGTAATCGACGAAATATGCGGCGACTCACATGGGGCGTTTGTCGTGATCCATGGTGTTGGGGACACGTGTTGAGTCCTGATACTGTCTGATCTCGCAACGCAATCTCTTTGTCGCGGACAGAGAAAAGTGTCGAAAGGACCGAAGCATCGGTGGCGTGGCTCGAGGCCTTGTCAGTAAAATCCGTCGCGGCAGAAAGTTGAACCATCAATCTCTCTCCTAGTAAAAGAGACGATGAATCTTGGTGCAATCTTCATTGAAAGAAACAGAAGGCAAGAGACAAGCACAGGATTTGGTCTGAAATATCTTAACGTCTTTTCCCACTCACAGGAAACCTTCCTTGTTGGCTGCCCTAGTGAACTTCAATGTCTGGCTTTTAACAGAGCAAACAAGCTGTAACTGACGGTGAAAATGAATGCAGTATACAGAAGCTTGGCCTGTGCTTCCAGGAGAATAAAATGCTTGTAGTTGTCGCAATCGTAGGGGTAAGGACTTGTCAACAAAGGTAGATTCAACCCTGGAGACTCGTAAAAACCTGTACACCAACCAATTTGCGGTGTTAATTCATTTTAGATTTCAAATTGGATACAATTTCATCAGCTTGTACCTTGATCCAGGACGGCTCAATTATTCAACCACCGTACTGGCCAACTTTACTGAAAGTATTATATTATCGGAATATTCCTAATTGTCAAGCTATGATCTACAGGGAACCTTACCAGTAACAATAATTTCATATATGCGAAATTGTTCTTTAATTACTGAACAAACAAAACAACAAAAACATGATAATAAAGTAGCGGCTTCCATTAATTACTATAAGGATTTGGAAATTTACACCTTTAGAGCAAATTCAAACCCATAACCTCCAATGACACAATAATACTCAGCCAAAGCTGATAACAGTTAACTCGCAAACCAAAATATACTTCTTAAGACAATACAAGAAGCAAAAAAGGAAAGAAAAAGAAGCTTAAACGCTAATGGCGGGTGGTAAAAATCCACCTCGGCTATCTGTTGCCCATCAATAGAAGAAAAAAGAGAACCCCAAATAACAATGAGAGGAACCGTGATAATACTACACCCACAGCAATGGTGAAATCGACTCAAAATGATGAAGAGCCTTTTTAAAATAGGCCCTTCTCATTTTGACACCCGGGAAGTCAAAAATCTGACTTCGCAGACAGTATACGTGTATACACTACTATCCTATTACTACTTTATATATAATAGTCTTAACTAAAATCCTAGCCCGAACTGTAGTAAATTGCTTTGTGTCTCTAGCGGAATTGACCACCGGAGTAAGTCTGCCCGAAAGACCAGCCAGCAGGAGCAACATTGTAGGACACAATAGTGCGGCCATCGCTGGTTGTGACCTTAAATGAGAGGCTTTGGCCGTTGAGATATGTGTTGCTTTGCCAGTTTTGGCCCCAGTTCCTGGACATGGCCTGCCAGCCGGTTCTGGATCCTTTGACAGAAACAGCATGGACATCACCAGCACCACCAACGTTTGTGATCAAAACTAGGTTGAAGTATGAGTGACCGTTGATCGTGAATCTGATGCCTCCCTTTCTTATGCAGGGTACCCTAGACAAAGCCAACAAAATAATTTAATTACCTCACTTTCAAATTTACCCCTAAGAAGTAAAGTAAAAGGAAAAAGTAACCACAAGTTAAAAATCTCATTAAGAAATTTACCAACAAAGACCAGAGAGAACAGAGCATACCTTCTGTACGCTACAGGGACAATCCCAGCTTTGTATTGAGCAATGTGTTGGAAGACAGGCTGAGAGAGGTCAAAATGCTGCTGGGGAGGGTTGCACCAGCCGCCTGCATTGTTGGGAAGGGCATTGTTTGGTGGGCAGAAATTGGTTGCTGTGACCACAATGGTACCAGGCAAGCACCATCTGGGGTCATTCACACACTTAATCTCATAGCAAGAACCACAGCTCAAACCACTGTTGAACAAAGCTGTGCTCAAAGCTGCAGTGTTTGTACCATAACCCTGGCTATACAGATTCCCGTAGCCACAAGCTCCACCTGTAGAAATTATAACCCAAATAAGTTAATTAGTCAAATGAGACTTCTATAAAATGTGCAAACTTTGAAAGTGATAACTCTTCTGCACACTAACCCATAGTTCCTGAAGCATCACCGCCTCCATAGAAAGTGGCATGAGCATTAATCCACCCACCGCCTCCGTAGACATGAACAGACGACATCATTGCAAGTAAACCCACTAAGAAAAATCTAGTAAGAGCCATTTTCCTGCACAGACAAGTTAAACCCTCATCAGAAAATTTCATGAAAAACTTGAACTTCGAAAGTGTATATCTTTTGACATAAAGGATATGTCCCAAGGAGAGGAGATTATTACATGAAGTTACTGGAAACTGAGAGGTAGACCAGATAGAGAGAAGCAGAGAATGGAAACGTGAGGCAGGTGAGTGATGAAAACGGGAAGGGTTGAGGGGGAATTTATAGAAATTTTAGGTAAGCGTAGGGGCCTAGTCTCAGAACTGTTAAAAGCCACCGTCACAACTTAACTAACACTCTTAAGCTCTGTTGAGACCATAAAATGCTAATACATAAAATTATTGCAATTTGGGTTTATCTAACAGTGAAAACAAGGCACATGCGGCCTTGCGATAGCAGTTTCTGGCCTACAACCGCGTGGTTTTGTTGCTTTCTTGGTGGGAAATTGCCCTATACCCAAGTGGGTCATAGCTGTATTATCCCTTAATGGTTAATATACTTCCAAGCTCACATGCAACTGCAACTGTGTTACTAGCAAGCAAGCAGTCAAGCAGAAACAACGCCCATTTGCTGCATTTATCCTTATTCTTTCCCTTTCTTCTATCATTTTTCGTATGTTACTTTCAATCAATATTTAAATTTCTTTTACTTCTGTTGTTGGAGACGAGAATTTCTAACAGACACAAATCACATTTCACATTGAGGCTTTTGATTATCCAGCCGTTTAGTATGACTTGGACTTGGGGTGGGTGACTTTAATACCATATCTTTTCGGGTAAAGGAATTTAATGGAATATTTCAACCCACGTTTCATTTTCTCTTACTTCTGATGCCATGGAAAATTAATTCCTGCTTCATTAAATTCAATCTTCTACATTGCAAAATAGTCTACATCTCCCTTTCCAAAAGAGAAATGCAAGATATCCTGAGAGGTTAGTTGCACGAGGGTAAGGGCATTTTCCAAGCTACCTAATGACCGGAGCACAGAGCACAATGTCAAAAACGCGTGGCTCTCTCGACCTGGCTTCTTATTTTTGTTTTCATGCAATATTTTCTTTTTAAAAGCTTTTTTAAAGTAGCTCCCTGGGTGTAGTAAGATATGATCGTCTGCTAGCTGGATTGTACCTTCAGTCCTGCACGTAATTATAAACAATATTAGCTAGCAAATCACTGATTTGTATTTTAATGAAGATAATGTCTGCATGGATTGCGATTACTCGGATTATGAATTGACTGGCGAAATAACGGGACCGCGATTCTCGCTAATGGAGTGAGCGTATTAAAATATCAAACAACCTACTCAGCAACCAACTCAGAGGAAAACTACAAACCGCAGAAGCTGTGATACAATTTTGACGTTGAAGGAATCTCCTGTATTATATTATTAAATTTTCCTCTCCGCGGGAAAGCTTGGTTCTTCCAGTATCTTGTTTCCTTTTGTATTTAGGAATTAGGATTAAACGATGACGACATAATTAACAGAGTACTTTAATGCAGAAGTACTGGACATTAATCATAAACCAAGAACTTACTTCTTTTTATGTGGGTGTTTCATGGCCAAGCTTGTGCACGGAAGGTAAAACGAGTAGCCCCACTTATGGCTAAGCCAATCCAGGGACTAGGCGCGGGCTGCTTTGCCCAAATATCAAGCCAAGCTCGTGCCATGACTATTCATTTATCGCCACTCCCTAGAGAGTCAGAACTCATGCAAGTTTGTTTCAAATTCAAAGCCTGCAATTCTGCAACCCAAAACCATTTCTGTCTTAAAAGAATCGGTTTGCCATTTGCATTTTCCAAAAGGTATCTGGTTAATTAAACTCCTGAAACAAGATTGGCTCAGGGAAGACAGAGGGAATTGTAAGGCAATGTTTGTCTTGTTCTGGTGAACTTAAATTACAAGTTAACATGCAACAACTTGAACAGGGCGGGTGGGGACCTTTCAATTCAAGGTTTTTTGGCGCCACTAGCGGTTTGCTTTTGAAAGTGATTTTGAATCCTGTCCTGCTTCTTTTTTTTTTGCTTCAGCGGCGCTAATGCAGCAGGGCACATGGAAGCACTTTGGCCGCATGCATTCTTGCAATTCAAAACATATTTGGCTTCTAATGTTGTCTACAAACAAAATCAGTATAAACCCAGATGCAAAATGCAAAATAAAAAGACAAGGAAATTCATAAACCTATCATCGTATCAGATATTCAAACAGACTTAAGGAAATTACAGTGTTCCTTCCCCAGTATCCATCCATTCCTTTCGGTTGTGATTCTCCAGTTGCTCCCCTCAGATACCGTTCCCCACGTCAGCCCTTCCTACGCAATTACTATTAACCCCCCGGATACACTAACTTAATAGGGGCAGAAATTGGTCATTTTAGAAGAATGAAAAAGATCCGTTCTTGAGACGTTTAACGGCCGCTAACCAACTTGTCTTTTCCACCAAACCAATTACTTCTATTCTTCAGTTCTTCTCTGTTTTGATGCTTTATCTGTGACTTTCAGAAATTGATCTGGACCGTTCATCTTCTCGGTTAACTTGCGGTGGCCGCACATCATGTGGTACTAGATCTTTATTGTTCTGAGCTTTGATTCTCTGCAACTACAAGTCAAATGCGTGAATCATTTCCATTGTTGACTAGCAAAAGCAAGCTAACTATGTCAAGTTATTTTAACCATTGTTTTATGCCTCCTTTTTACAGACTGACCCAGAAATCCTTTACCCCACGGCTCTTTAGTCTTTTTCTTGTGCTTAATCAAATCTTATAATGACTTTGATATAAAAATAAAATATTTGATAAACTAACGTGGAAAGTGTTGACACTTCTTCTTCTTCTTCTTCTTCTTCTTCTCGTTGCTGGGCTCTTCACAGCATTAATCTCCATGACATGTGTCGTTAAAAGTGTTCATCTTATGTTAATCAAATCTTCACGACTCTAATGGGACATCATGTCTGTCCAGTTGCATTGCACCTAGTTGACGTTTAACTATTACTTGTCAAGCAAATATATTCAAAACAAAAAAGTAATGCGATGCAGTATTAAAGAATGATGTAATGTTTGCTTGCTTGCCGAGTGCTGTCTTTATCACCATTTCACTGAGGGAAAATAAAGTTTGTGGTTTCTTTCTGCAGGAAAAGTTAAAGACTTCATGCAAAAGGCTGTAATTTCATAGGAACTACCACCACATCTATTACCACCATCACTCTTTGCGCGTGCATCTTCTCCCTCTGCTTTAAAATCATTTGAAATCGGCAATCAATTTCCTTGAGCAATTGGCTATGGCGCGCTGAAGATGCGTGTGGGAAGGAATAATAAGGATGGCCGCGATCAAGGGAAGTTTTGCCTAGAAAAGAGAGAGCCACAAGTATCTAACCTAATAATAACTACCTCTATTCAACAGTTGGCCTTTGCGTACCTTTTAATTTATTTACATGTTTTACATTCATATCGCAGACACTAAAAGTTAAAGCACTTGTCAAAAGCACTTCCAACTACCTTCTGGATTTGGTGTAAAGCACTTTGAGATATTCTGGTTTGGCTATAATTTGGTTATGCATGCTTTTGGTTTGGGAATAAATAACTTCGCTTGCTCTTTCAGGATAAGCAGTGCTGCTCATTGATTCAACTAGAGGTAAAGAATATATCAAAGGAGTAATCTGGCTGTTGGTTGCACTTGCATTATGCATGCTTGTTTCCTTTGCTTGATGATCATATCATTATGTATTATTGTCCAATGAGAACCGTCTGATTCCATCATCATTTTGCATTGTTACCGACATAGATTTCTACTGCCTCGTGAATCATGATTAGCCATGGATTCTGTCTTTGCCTTTTTTTTTTACCTTGCCACCATTGATTTTAAATTTGAACTTTGATTTGAATCTTGCTTTTTATGTTCTTAGACTATTCTAGCAAATCGATGTGATTGATAACGACGTTATGCATGCCAGATATCTACATCTGAGTCTTGGATTTTGCTAAATCTTTAGTTCAAAAAATATCAATTGAGGGCCACAGAATGATGTAGCTTTAGACGTCCATTGCATGGGCTACATGTGCCTGCCAAGTTCAATCATGGACAGCTACAATTGCAAGTTCCATGATAGCATTTCTCTCGGAGATTCTTCATATCTTCAATATTTATAGTAATTGAAAACGAAAGGACAATAACAGGAGACACATACGTTTTTCTCTCTAAACTGTAAAACTGTTTACATGTGACCCTCTGCTGAAAACTTACAAATTTAGACAACGTTTTAAACAGGCCTTCCCCTCCAATGGCACATGACAAGGGCATTTCATTTTTATGCAAAGTTTAACATAAGCCCATTTCCCACCAGGGAATTCCAATTCCTACCATTTTCAGAACCCCCATGTGCGGATAATTGTCCTGCAATTTTATATGATCAATGTGGGCCACACACTCATCCCGGACCTCTTCCCAATGACTTGGATTAGCTGGTTGCCCCCGTCAGCTCAGATAAGAATAGCAGATGTTAACATCATCTTGTTTTCAGATTTCACATGCTCTTGTTTGCAAAAAAAAAATGTGAGACTTCAATACTTGCCCAAAGAAAGGTCTATATTACTATACATGTAGTTTAATGGCACTTTTCAAGCCAGTATTTAAAATTGAGACGTCCGTGTTACTGTTGTTGTAAAATGAAATCACTGATCCGCTAAATAATACACAGAAGTACAGCAGTTGCATGTATATCTTTAACACGACGACGCAAAAGGGTAGAAACAAACTTTTCTTGAGTGTAATAAGATTCTAACTTTGGTATGCTCTGAGTTATCAAACATTAAAAGCTAAGAAGTACTTTTAGTGCTGTAAGTTTTCATACTGTGAATATTGAGACATCCAAAAGCCTAAGAAGCACTAGGTTGGAGAGGTTCAGTTGCAGGAAAGAATCGGTTTTTATTGCTCGGTTGGGAATAGATTCTCAACTGTTCATGGGCCAACGTGTTTGTTAAGGCTTTAATCAGGACTTGCTTCCTCGTGAAGTACTTCCTGAAAAGCTGCTTACTTGATGGTCCCTCCATCACATGCCCACTCACATGGTTAAGCACTTTGCAGATCAGTTTCGATCAGAAGTAATTTCAAAACGAAGTTTTGTTTTTGCTTTTCCGTTTTCTGAAATAATTTCATGGACCAAACATATTTAATGTGCTTGGCTATGTCCATATCAAATTCAGCCTGCAAGCAACCATGATTCAACGAAATCAAAATAACTAAGTCAAGCATATTAATTACATTGCAGATTTTATGTCGCCTCATAATCGTCCACGAAGACAAATTGGAAGATCGAGGTTTTGTAATTGCAATTTACTTCCTCAGTTGTTTCAAGGATAAATTGGTCCAACTGAGACAACCATTTACTAGTGTCGGTGGTTAATGATAAAGTTTTTGCTAATGCTAGATGTAACTTGCTACTGCCACTGACACATACCCATACGGTATTCATATTATTGTATGGTGGCTGAACACTATGGAGAATCAAATGGGTGCAAAGAAGAGCCTATAAATACAGTAGAAACCCTAGTGGATGCACTTGAAGGATGTGCCTCAATCCTAAATTTATGTTATAGGAGGAAGGTTTTCATGCCATAATGGCACTGGGACATGGGCAGTCTGCGTGGAGCACACGGTCCCAATCCAACAGGCAGAATTTTTTTTTTTTCAAAAAAATGGGAATGGTTTCAAAAGGACCAGCAAATATTAGGGCACGCCTATCAAGAATCCAACTGTTGTTTCATGTGTCTATTTGCAATGTGCAATTGTCTGGGGTAACTGCAGCAGAGCACATGATTGTGGGGAAGGATTGTGTTGACTTCTTAGTTCGTGTAGGCCAATGATAAGAGTTAAGGGTTGTACACTAACCAAAAAAGCTTCAAACACATTTTCATTTGGTCACTGCATACATATAGCTCGGCCAGATATTCCATTAACCACAGTCAATTTTGAATCGCCATAGAAATTTGCACGTTGAGCTTTTCTCATTAAAAGATTGAAAGTGAACCTCGTGTTTTAGAGAACAGGAATTGGTTTGGTTTTGGGCATGATAACTGCTCGTGTCTTGATGTCTACTCTTCGTTGCAAGTTTGCAATATGTTGCATTCTTGTCCTTCGGTTTTATGCTGGATAGACAGAACCAACAGTGATCATCAACTTCTACTTTCTGTGCTTCAGGGCCCATGTACCGTGACAATGATTTGTCTCTTTGACACTTGAAATAATTATTATTCATTGGGTCCATCAACTCTTGTGACTTTTCCATCTTATTTCTCTTTCTTCAAGCCAATGTTATTCACAGTACCCCGCGAATGATTCAACCTTGCTGCCCAATTGCTCAGCTGCCAAAGTGGCCCAATTATGCAATATTTAGCTAGGCAGTTGAGATTTATAACAATCATGAGAGTTGAGATCAACTGAGCCAAAAAAATTTTACTCCCCATCTCTTTGAATTAACTTTTCTGAGAAATAGTACCATAGGCGTCAATCATAGAGTGCTTTTACAGCTCATGGACCCCAAACGCATGAGCAGCACCATTATAGCAAAAAGTACAGAAATACATTCATCACAGCTCAGTATCGTATAGATGATTTAAAAATACAACCATGGCACAGAATTGACAGAAGATATTTCTTCGTTTTTG
This sequence comes from Swietenia macrophylla, assembly GCA_032401905.1. Lineage (NCBI taxonomy): Eukaryota > Viridiplantae > Streptophyta > Magnoliopsida > Sapindales > Meliaceae > Swietenia > Swietenia macrophylla. The sequence goes on along the minus strand of CP135584.1, from coordinate 1,074,154 downwards.
TCCTTGGTTGCTTCCGTGGTTTTGTGGTTGGAATCAATAATTGAAAACTAAAAAGGAGAACTAAAGCTGCCACTTCATGGTCTAGAATAAAAAAAGGGTTGTTTGTAAGCACACAAATCACGCTTTCCAGAAATTGTACGGGCACAAAAAGCTAGAGATGTCAATGACCCAATGGGCCGCCAATAAAAGAGACGAGGCTTGAACGATGACCATACCCAACCCAATTAGACAACAATCTCTTAACCCACTCCACCTTCGCTGATGCATCATTTCAACATAAAATTCAACATCTCAGTGCACAAAGGACACACATTTTACAACATTCAATGCAAAAGATTTCTTCTATATATACATACAACATGCTTTGAGTATCCCAAATCCAAATTTCCAGAAATCTACTCGCCTAATCTTAAGTTACAACCATAACTAACAAGACAATTTCACCGTGCTAATCATCTACATTATTAACATCTTCTCATACTAGGGCCTGCTGTTGCCTTTGGGCAACCTACCACTCCCAGATCAGCAGGCTCTCCACCGAACAGCTGGGAAGAGAATGAGCCAGCTTTCTTTAGCTTACCTGGAAATTCCTTACTTGAATTACCCTTCAAGGAAAGGTTTTTCTTCACATGATTTCGGTTAAGCAACAACATAGTATTATGTGGAGGTACATGCAAAGCCCCTTCAACACAATCTCCAACCTGTGCACAACCCCGAGGCCTTGACCGCCCATCCTCAAAAGATGGTCTAAGCCTTGAGAAACCATTCCTTGTCCTGGAACAAACTTGCTTATCGGGAGAATTTTCCTCCTGCAATCTGAGACAGCTAGGGCAAGGAGGGTCACTTTTATGCGTCTTTGGTGTTTTCTGCTCCAAACATTCCGCATGGAAAACATGACGACAGGAAAGAACCCCGACAATTGGCATGTCTCCACTTCTCACAATCCGACGAGAACTCCAAGGAGATCTCTGCAAGAGAAATTTTTCACACAACCCACATTTATAAGTATTCAATGACGACCATGATTGACCATAACTTTCAGACTCAAATGGCTCTGAAACATCTGCAGAATCAACGCTGCTGCTGCCACTGCTCCAATGACGAGTGGCAGAATCATAATCTGATAACACAGTAGATGCAGAGTCAATAGCTTCTCTAATAGGCATTTCGGTGGGAAAGGACAGGGGATAAATAGGTTTTGACATAAAGGAAAGACGGCTTGTTAAGTTGTGATGAGAGGATATGCATGACTTGACCATTGGCTCAGGCTCACTACTGTCTGAACCTGATGATGTAGAGCCCCTGCTGTCTACATTTGCTGAGGTTCCCTGAAAAGATAAAAAGCTAATGAGAAAAGAATTCCAGGAAGATACTGGTCAGCTAGATGGTAAAGCAAGAACAGGATTGCAGTACCTCGATGGCAGGTGTAAAAGAAAATTGCCTTGGAACAGGATCTAACAACAGAAAATAGCAACAAAAAATTAACACAAATGTTGAAAGAAACAGTAAAGATGAGACTAAAGATATTCTCAAGTTGTTCTTTGGCTCAAAGGCAGAACACAAACAACTAGTGCCTGAACAGTTACAGTCAATTCTGAAAAAGTACAACAAAATTTGTCTCATTAATACACATCTAAATAACAACCAGAAGAAGAATCTGGTGACACCACTTCCACCAAAAATTCTAAAACTTATGACTACAAAAATGGCTATAGATTACAGCCAAGATAAATCACTATTTAAAATGTAAAGTTAAAATGCAATTCAAAAATGATAAAAACAATTCTAAGATAATCCATGATAAATGCACAATACTCAGGCAGTTTTTGCTACTTCGACTAAGGTTAATTAATGGGCTATTCATTAACTCTTAATGTACGAAATCCTAAAACAAAATAATTGCACTCAATAATTTCCAAGTATTATCACAAACATTCTTCCAAAAAAAAAAGGGAGTAAACAAAAGAAGGCCCAAAGACAATTTCAAAAAAAGTCATGGTAAAAAGAAGAGATACTGGTTATATTATCTTACCTCTCCTTGTTGGAGTTTCATAATCATCAATAGTGATTTCCTGAATTGCTGGGGGGGTCCACTGAGGACCTTGGGAAAGGTCAGAAGGACTACTTAAAAACAGCCCAGCACTATCAGATGCTGAATATTGATGATTATGGAGAAGATTGCCTCTCACCCAGCTCTTGGTTTCTTTGTTGTTTGATGATGTAGAAGATCCATACAACTGAATACCATCATATGAACCATATGGCAGCCCTTCAGATTGGAATCGAAAATCCCATCTTGATGAAGGTGGTGAGAAGCTCATATTAGTTTGCCAATAAGGCTCATGTGGACCCATGGACCAGTCCCTACTGGTCGCATTTGACCCATGTGGCCTTGCGGCCACACAACACAGCGACCCCGTCTTAGCTATTTTCTGCAAACCTCAGAATTACAAATAGAACTTCCTTTCAAAATTAGAAAGTTTTCCACATCAGCTAATTTAGATAACACAAATCATCATCCTAAATGCAACTTCCTCATCACAAACTAATCCATTGTCACCTCTAAATTCACCAAATAGGATGCATAATGGTAGAACACTATCTTTACCAATTGAAAAACTTTATACACCCAGCAAGTTTGTCCTTACAAACTGTAGAAATCATTTGTTTCATCCAAAGTGGGAATAAAAGATTTATACTCTACACCATTTCTTCTCAAAGTCAGACTTTTTTTTTTCTTTTTCTGGGAATATCCTGACAACCTGTATCAACAGAACTAGGACAAAACAATACAATAAGATGCTACATTCAACACAATCATGAACAATCAACTCTATCTTCAAAATATTCAAGAAATTATTAAATACAAACTAAAAAAACAACATATACTCCAACATGCGAAACCCAACACAATTGGTAACGTACACCAAAATTGAAGCTAATGAAGAAAGAAAATAAATTTAATTCACCCCGAAAGAAGCAATCAAGCAAACTAAAAGTAAAAGTAAAACTATTATGCAAATGCTAAACCTATTGAATTCCTAAACAAAACACAAAATTTTGAAAACATGTGACTCACACCAACAACAGAGCGGTAAAAGATAACTCCACAACAAACCATTCAGAAAAGTTCGAGCACGAAATCAACGAAGATACCAAGTGCAGTGACCATTAAATTCAGAAATAACAAAAATACAAAACTTAAGCGAGGTGAAATTTAATTAACAAAAATGAAAAACAAAGAGATATACATAGTGACGGAGAGGTTGCTTACAGTCACGAGTGAACAGAAAGCCATTTTAAAGAAATGCCGGAGCGTGCGCTACAGCTAATGTTTGAAATATGCAATGAAAACCCTAATTTATCGGGGACAAGACGAGAGACTAATTTAAATATTTGTCTGCATTTGCATCCTTCATTTTTTGTATATTCTCATTATTTCCCAGATAACTTTCCTTCCTTTCAATTACATCCCCAAAAATCATTGAGGTTCAAAATAATGAAATGATAGCTCTAACTCATGTTTGTCTTTTTTCTTCCAGTCTTTACCTAAAATAAAGACACACAACTAAACTGTTTTATAAAATTTTTAATTTTTTATTACAATTAATCAATTTTAAAATAAAATACGATGTCTGTTAGATATAAAAAACACGTTAAATAAATAAATTTATTACTTTATTATTTAGCAAAATTATGTTATAATGTAATGCAATTATTGAAGTGTTTCAAAAATTGGTCAATCATGGAAAGGAATTAGATAATTGTCACTTTAATAATACGAAATGCTAGCTGTTAAAGTCACTTTCCCCACATCGAAAGATATAATTATAGCATATTATGCCATCTCAAATTATTGACCCATAATACCAATCAACCAAGCAAGCGAGCAGCCGTGACCATTTCAATATGTTAATTGAAATGTCTTTTCCAGCAGCAGAAGGCCTGGTTTTTTGTAAATAACCATGGTCTATTGAAATAAAGATTCACCTGGGAATATCATGTTTTGTCCTACTTCTATTATTTGCTCTGGTTAATGAAATATTGCTAGATGCCCTCACATATTCTGGTAATTCTACAAAGGGCCAGACTGATTTGCATAGTGCATCAAGCAAGTACGGTGGAATCGGCAGAATTCTTGATAGTCTGGCATTGGCAAGTGCTTTGATGTGTTTTATCTGCTTTCTGACAAGCTCAATGCTGGACAATTTCAGGATTTGTAACATTGATTGGAAGAGGATTGTTCAATGCTTGTAGGTACGAGGAGAAGGAAGATTTGACAGGTGCAAATGATGCAGATAAGCTACAATCAAAGTAAGGTTTTTGTCTTTCATTGCCAGCAATCAGAAACAGCAAAAACTTAGAATTCTGAGTTCCTGACATGGCCCTTGTTGTATAGTGCTCCAATGGGTTCATGCTCCTCAATTGGTCCAGTCGAAAATTGCTGTCCGTGACTAGGATAGATGTAGCTGATCAACAAGGCTAAATGAAGTTATAGCTTGCTTGACTTTTGATTTTGCCTACTATTTACATGCCATTCCGTACACATGAGGATTAATCAGCGAGGCACTAGACAGGAATGCACTGCCAAGTTCTACACTTGAGAAGCCGGCTTCAGATATATTATTGCCTGTTTGTCTGGTAAGATGGCAACCATCAGCAACGGTTTGCTGTAAGGGATCAAGAACACCCTGCCAAAATTTGAGAAATGTTCCATCTGCATCATCAGAAAACAGAAAACAGAAACAACCATCAAAACCCTTTCTATTCTTAAACCAAATGCTAAAAGGTTCAGATTAATACCTTTTGCGGCAACGTGTTCCACAAAGAGGTAAATCCCTCCCGGTTTCAGCACCCTCTTCACCTCTAAATGAAATGGCAAGGTTGCATTTTATCAGAATGAGCCTTGATAACTACAAAGGACTATCACAGGAAAAACGGAAATCATGGAAACTTAGTTACCTTGTAGTGTCAGGTTAATATCTTTAACCGAACACAATACAAGAGTTCCAACAACTGCATCAACAGATGCATCACTTAATGGAATTGCCTCCCCAACCTGAATGGAACCAACACCCTCAGCATCTAAGAACAATTTCTAGTTTCCCAACCGATTACATAATACAAAGAAAACGAAGGAAGAAATCAGGATTCCAACCATCTGCTAATGCAGCTGGATGCACAAAATAATGGCATGAATGCTAATGCCTGGATGCACATATTTCATTGCCACGGAACATCTGCTGATGACACCACCTAAGATGGACAGGATCTCTTACATTTCTAAAGCCATAACTGGTTTTGAACATATTTTTGTTTCTGTGGTACAATTTCCAGTCATAAATTAACATCATCACAGCAATTCAACAGTAAATCAGCAAACATACTGCTTGCATAAATTTAAAATTCGAGGGAGGCAAACCAGCAGCCAGTGCCGCTGCCTGAGCATACTTCTCCATCTTTTTGTTAGGATCCACTCCAACAACCAGCATATCAGTATCATCGGCATAGTATTTGAGATTAGGACCAGTCCCAATCCCAATCTCCAACACTTTCTTGGCCTTCCCCCTTAAATTATCAAAGAGCTGTGACTTGTAACCTGCAATCTTACCAGAGCACAGAAATTATCACCATTTGAAGTTTAAAGACGCAATTTCGTTGTACAATTTTAAATGGACACCAACCTCTGCCTCGTAAGACTTCATGCTTGAATTCATAACCGAGGCATAAAACTCCTCGTACCAATCCGGCCTCGGAGGATGAACCCTGTTCAACATTTCCTGCATACATAGAACTTTCACGCCCGCTGTTCCAGAATCTGAATCCTCAACGAATTAACTTGGATTGAACAGCAATTTCCGCTGGCGCTTGTTTGGTATGAAAAAGAACTTACCGCGGCATCAGAAGGGAAACCAGAGACGCTGGAAGGGTTGAGTAGTGGGAGTAAAGCTGCAGCTGCTGCTTCAATAAATTGTCTTCTCGATCCACAAGAACAGCATTTTCTTGCACATAACTGCTCACTGTTGTGGGATTTGATCGAAAACTTGTGATGGTGTGCGGCCACAGTGAGAGGAGTTCTACCGACCGAGCATGTAGCGTTTATGGAGAATGGAACGCTTGAACTTGAACGGAGGATCATTCTATTTCCGCACTGTCTTCTAGAATCTTTGTGGTCTTCAAAAATGGTTGGTTACCACGTTGAACCCAATCTTTTGTATTATCCACATCAATTAATTTTTATTATTTGTAGTACACCGTATGGTTAGTATCGTAATTTTGATATCATGTTATTATTAATTTAAATTATTAATTATTTAATAACAATAACAACATGTAAAAAAAATTATTTTAAAAAAATATTTTAAAATTTTTTGTATTAAATAAAATTTTTTATTTTATTTATTTCTTATTTAATTATATAAAATATTAATAAAATTTATATAAAATAATAAATTAATTTTGTAATAAAAAATTATTTAATAGGTAAAAAATAAATTTAAAAATTATTTTTTTTATTATTACGACATAATATATATGTTAAATGGTTATGATTGATTATTTAATTTAATATTAATTTTTATTTTTATTTTAAAAAATATTTTAATATAAAAAATGAAAAAACGGAACCAAACGGGAGATTGTTTTCAATTTCATTACCATTCCCGTAAGCGGAATCCATCTCCGTCCTCCACCTTCCTTTGATTCTCCTCGATTCCCACGTGACGGGTCCCACAAATTTCGGGAATAATTGTTATTATTAATATTTAAGTACAGGATTAGACGCAAGTGAGTGAATAATTAAAAAAAATATTAGTTGTATTTATTAATAATAATAATTAGAAAAATGGGGTGACGGTTCCAACCCTAAAACAGAATCCAAAGCAAAGCAGCACTCCGTCTTGTCTACCCCAAGATATTTTTATAAAGTGAAAAAAGTCGTAAGCATCGTTTCGATGACCAGAACAGAGCAGAGAGAGAGAGAGAGGGTACAAATTCATTTCCGCGCTACGCGATAAGCTGAATGACACGACTGCCTCGCCGTTTCTCTTTACGTGTTCGTCTCTCTCTTCTCGATTCGTCTGACCTAAGTTTTCCCGGTCGTTTTTCAGATTCCTTTTTCGTTCTTGCTTTGTTTGCGAAGGGAGAGATGCTGTTAAAGGCATACTTACTGCTGTTGAATAATTGTTTGGTTATATTATGTTATATGCAACCATTTTTATGCGGAATTTCATTTTAATACGGTTAGAATATCGTTGAATTGTCAGTTTGTTTGATGTATATGTTTTACCTTTTTTTTGTTTGAATTTTGGTATGCTGGGATTTCAATTTTGAAGCTTGTTTATCGTGGTTATTTTTCATGGCTGATTTATGGTTTTTTTTTTTTTAATCTTGACTGCAGTTGGTTATTAGTAATACAGTAAGTGTCTTTGTGTGATGGCTGGTCAAAGCAATAACTATGGCAAGAGGACTCATTTTCAAACTGATTCTCCTGCTAATGGAGGAACAAAGAGAAGAAACCCTGGTGATGATGCTGAGCAGCATGGCATTGGGTCAGATGACACGGTCTATCGTTACTTGTGCCCTTTGAAAAAGATTGGGAGTATTATTGGCAAGGGTGGTGAAATAGTGAAACAATTGAGGTCCGAATCTGAGTCTAACATTCGGATTAGTGAGACTATACCGGGCTGTGACGAGCGCATTGTCACTATATATAGTTCTAGTGAGGAAACTAATTTTTTTGAAGATTCTGGAGAATTTGTTTCGCCTGCCCAGGATGCTCTGTTCAGGGTCCATGACAGGATAATTGCTGAGGATGCGCCTGCAGAGGATGAGTTTGAAGAGCTTCGACTAGTTACTATTCGAATGCTTGTGCCGGCAGATCAGATTGGGTGTATTATTGGTAAAGGTGGACAAGTAGTTCAGAATATTAGGAGTGAAACTCGTGCACAAATACGCATTATGAAGGATGAACATCTGCCCCTTTGTGCTTTGAGTTTTGATGAGCTTCTACAGGTAGCATATTTCTCTGTGTAGTGTTGGCACTGCTGTAGGAAATGGCTTCTAATATATATTGTTTATCTGTATTATAGTGGTATCAAGTACTAAATACAAAGTAAAATCTTACTCAGGGTTTTATGCCGTTGAAAAAGAGGATTGATTGGTTAGATACAGCCATATTTACTTGAATTTGCACGTGGAAAATCTGTTTCCTTAAGTCCCTTGTACACCTCGTTTGCAAGTGATCATGTTGCTGTTCTTTGATGCTATCAGCTGATAAGTTCAAGATGGTTTATCAGAGAGGACATTGAATTTTTATTCCTTACGGTTATGAAATTGACAGTGTATTCTACTAGGTGTATGAGCGTGAACCTTTGGTCTGTAAGTAGTACGGTGTTTGTTTATGATAGTAATTAAATTCTTAATTATTTACTTTTATAAAATTGACTACTAGTTTGAGTCTTCACTTATACTGTTGTTCATTTGATATTTGCTCCCCAGCAACATCTGGTTGAGCTCAGTGAAGCTTCTAAAGAATTATTTGGTTCCTCAAAAATATATAGACTCCAGAAACATAAAAAGAATATCCTGATCTGTGTGCTTATATGTTTTGTTCATTTGATAAACGGATTTTGATTCATCAACTAAATTTCTTTCTTCTCCTGGTCTGTTGGGGTTTTTCAATGTTTAGATAGCTGGTGAACCCTCGGTTGTGAGAAAAGCTCTTCTTCAAGTGGCATCTCGCCTTCATGAGAATCCATCGCGATCTCAGCACCTGCTTCTGATTTCCTCATCTAACATAAATCTATCAAGTGGTGTTTTCTTGGGTGCCCCACTTGTGGGTTCTTATAGCAATTACTCAACACGAAGAGATGAAGCATCTGCAAGGGAATTTTCTCTTCGTATGGTGTGTCCCTCTGGAAACATTGGTGGTGTAATTGGAAAAGGTGGGGGTATTATCAAACAAATCAGACAGGAGTCTGGGGCATCCATTAAAGTTGATAGTTCAGGAGCTGAAGGAGATGATTGCATTATATTTATATCAACAAAGGAGGTGGTTTTTACTGCCTTCCCCCTAATAATCTATAAGCTAATCACTTTTCTTATTGATGTTATTTTAGACTTTTACATGTAATCATGTGTGATTGGTGGTAACTTACACTCTTACAGTACTTTGAGGACCCATCTCCCACCATTATTGCTGCAATGCGCTTGCAACCACGATGCAGTGAGAAAACAGAAAGGGAATCAGGTGATCCTGTAATCACAACCCGTATACTTGTGCCAAGCTCACAGATTGGATGTCTTATTGGTCGAGGTGGGGCTATCATATCCGAGATGAGGAATGCTACAAGGGCCGGCATCCGCATCCTTTCAAATGAAAACCTTCCTAAAGTTGCATATGAAGATGAGGAGATGGTGCAGGTGAATGGAATGCATTTATACTTGTGCAAGCCTTGCAGATATGTGCACACACTTTTTCATAGTCCTCTGCATTTTCTTTTCAAATATTTACTGATAAGATGGACGACAATTTCGCTATTTTGATCAGATCACTGGAGGTCTTGATGTTGCTAGCAGTGCCCTTTCACAAGTAACTTTGCGATTAAGAGCCAATATATTTGAAAGAGAGGGAGCACTAGCTGCGCATCCACGTGTGCTTCCTTATGTCCCCATGTCAGTGGATGTATTGGATGGCTCAAAATATGGAAATCGAGATAATAAATCACACGGACGTGGATACTCTTCTTCTTCATCTGGTGATGTGTCTAGACGTGACTGTTACGGAAGCTTTGGTGGTTCACTGGTAAGGATCATTTCTACTTTCGTATCAAATTTTACCATCTATATTCCTAAACATTCTTATTGCAATAATTTATAGCAGTCAAACATTCTAGGGACTCATCTTCTAATATTTCAAATTTTTCTAAAATGTCGTGTGATTTGCCATTTTTCAGACAGGAGGTGGAAGTGTTTATGGGGCATATGGTGACCACTCTTCGGGTCGTGGGTAAGAATTAATTTTGTGGCTCAATATTTATATATTTTTTCCTTTCTTCCCGAAAATTTTTCATTGGACATGGCCTATATCAGTTAAGAGTTTATTTTGTTTGTCAGTGAAAGGTCTATTCATTATTTGCTTATTTTTATTTGTTGTTTATCATTTATCACCTCATCCAAAGCTGATTTTTAGCTTCTGCTGATAGGTTATCTGGTCATAACTCAGTCTCCCACAGGAAAAACCATGGGTATTAGTCCCTGATTAGAGTCCTTGCAAGTAAATATATTTTTACTTCCTTCTTGTCCTGTGTATTGGATTTTAATTTGCAATTTTCTTGTTTTGATATTTTAGTTAGTGAAAGAGAGAGTGCAATTAGCTGATGGCATCTTACCCTAGCCAGCCATTGTCTGCTTACGTCCATGTACCATTTTCCTTTTGCCTTCCCTCTCCCGTCAAATCAGCTGTGATCTACAAATCCTGAGGTCTTCTCATTGCCCCTTTGATGAAGTCTCTGGCCTAGATTAGAAGACCAGATGCCCCGGATTTTTCAAAATTATGCTCCATCTTGGCCCACCCTCGGTGATTTGTTATGGGTGGCCAACATTATCTGATGATGCACTTACTATACAATCATTTGTGGCTTTAGATAATTTTCGAGGTTGATATCATGCCACATAATGTTTATGATAACAATGTGACTTGTATGTTGCAGAAACTATATGTATTTCCCTGTAAAACTTTTATGATTCTTGTCATACCTTTTGGTATTTGATTTGTCAGGAATTGCACAATTGAAACTGCTCCCGGTTTTTGTTTCCTTTCTTTTCTGTTCTTTAAATGTAAAAGTGTGGACAATGAAATTGTCACCGTAGACTTTGGCGGTTGTATTTTAAATGTCATTGCTCATTGCACCACTCTCTTGCTTTTAGTGTGGCATTAGTGTACTTTGGTGAGTAGGATTTAAATATAATAAATATTGAGTAAATCTCTTTTTAATATGGGCGAGTAAGATTTAACATTAAAATTATAAAATTTGTATTTTAGTTGATGTGATATTAATTAATATTTGCTATGTGCGAGATAATTATTAATTTTACTACGCGACTATTAATATGAAATTTTACGGTATAATATATTATGCATGCCGCTCTCCTACAATTTAGTGTAAGTTGAGCAGTGTTATGTAGCGTACTGTATAATATATTTTGTGGCTGCATTATTATTGGAAAACTTTATTCTATGCATAGGTGAGATATCATTACAAGTTGAATTTGTAGCATAAGGAATGAAGTAATCTTGTAACAGAAAAGCAAGTGGGTATCGTATGGTTGCAATGTACTACCTAAAAAGACGGCAGAAAAAATGGAATGGCAGGTTTCGGATGTCAATCTTCTGCTCCATATTCAAATGGAAAGCGGGTGCAACAGAGCATTATCAGCCCATGTCGTTCCCCATAACCATTTTCATGGATCAGGATGTCACACCTACCCCACTGCCACCCTCCGTCCTTTCCATTACATCACCCACAACTCCTTTAAAAATTCATTTGATTTGTTCTCTCAATCTGTTATCTCAACTTTTGAACTTGGCTTGGGATACGATATTCCTGTTTCGAGAACAATTTGAAATAGCTGGTATTGTGTAGTAAATCTCAATGTGAATGCTAGCTTCTTCTTGCCAACACGATCCCAAAGAGAGGCCAGTGGAAAATACATCATCTGGGGCAGACTGGGAACAAGCTATTGTGAGCTGTTGGGGATGAAATAGATGTTCAACTTTGATTTTGATTGGCTTAGATGTATGACCAATTGTCACATCCAATCCCATAAGGTCTTTATATCATCAACCAGTTCAGTTCAGTTCATATCTTCCAAAAACGGAAATGTACAGAAGAAGAAATGCAACAGATGAAACCGTTAAAACCCAGATACTTTTATCTGCAGAAATCCATGCTTGCAAGCTAGTTCTATGTCTTATCTATGCTCTTGCATGTTAAGATGAAACAATGCAGTGTAGCCAAGGATGACTTGCCGGCAAAGGTTATATAACCTTTTTGATGCTATTTGCCAGAGGTTCCAAATTGTTAAGCATCACTTGTAGTGTTAACCGGCAAGTTGTCTTTGGCTACACCTTTGTGTCATATTTACATGTAAGATCTATGATAAAATCTAACAGTACTGGCAATTGACGATGAAGAATTTGAAGTTCATCACTAAATTCAATGCTAGTTAGTGGCGTGGAGGGCTGCGCGTGTCTGTACAAGTGATATTTTGAAAGTAAGTTCGTTCATTCCTTCCCAATTTCTTTTCCTTTTCGTTTGACTAACATGTTCTAGTGAAGCAACCAACTCCCGAGAAGCAAAGATTCATATTCTGTAATACAGAATGAATATTTAACTCTGATAGAGCATGAAATCCCAGGTTTTTCAAAGTTTAACGCCAAATGCATGCTATAAATGTACGCTTATAGAATAGCACCTATGGCTTTCCTGTTATATAGTCCATCCCAGGATTCATCAAACTCCGGGAAGGGCTTAACTGTTGCTTTGCCATTAAGATATCAGAAGGATGCCGCGAGCTCTGCTTCTGAAACTATCAGTTTCGAATGATAATCATGCTTTACCTGCTAGCTTCAATGGTTTCCATAAGGGTTTGAGATATCATTGCTAAATGTAGACAGTATTTTATGCTAACTCTGCACTATTGGAATACATATTTCTTCATTATAATGTTATGTAAAGAATGTATTTAAAATGATGCATTTCCCAAGACTTGGACCCTGGAGGGCACCCCAGAATCTACTTCTGCAGAGTACTCACAGAAAATGGCCCAAGTGATTAATATCAAAAATTGTAAATCGAAGTACCGACCCACCATCTTGATTCTTGAGCAGCTGAAGCAGATCATATCTTCATCTTTTCCTTTGTGATTGTGATGGGTTTCACATATTGAAGATGATGAAATTCCTTGCTGGTGTTTGTTTAATCACCAGAATCAATTATCTAATGGATTACTAGTCGTAGCATGCCCTTTGCAGTTAAGAAAAGTAAGTTGGGCCTTTGTTTAATCACAAAAAAATGTGAGAAAAGAGAAGAGTATTTTGGGCAGGTAGGAAACTCCATCTTAGCTTCGCTAAGCAAGATCATGCACACCTATCAAGTAACATCATGTGGCAAAATTACAAAAGCAAAACCCCGGCCACTCTTTCTCAGCTTAGCAAGCCTCGTAATACCCACTTTCGTTGTTCACCATTGGTTGATTGCTTGATAAAATCCAAATCTGCTTGCTCTGCTAATCTGTATATATCCAGGCCTTCCCTTCACTTGATTTTCCAAGCATAATCGTAATACAATATCAAGAAAATGAAGGCAGAAGCAGAACCACCAGAAGCTGGAGATGAGCAGAGGGATCTCTATTTTAGACCTTATTGTAAGAATTATGGCAGCTGCGGGAACATTTGGAAGTGCCATAGCCATGGGTAACACAAACCAGACCCTTTCCATTTTCCCACAATTCAGCCAAAGTTACAGTTGAGTATCACCATTTTCCCACATTCACATACGTTTTCCTGGCATCGTTGTTGCTTGTATCAGTTTATGCATAAAGGAAAAGTTAAACATTATTAACGTGCACGACATTATGAAACAGGTTCTTCGTGATATTATACACCAAATCTTGCAACAATTCTACACACATAAGTTTTCTTGCAAAAGAATTAGGAAATTCAACATCAGTACATGATCCTTTTAAGCCGTATGGTTTCGAGTCAATCAATCCTGCCCTGTGAACATGTTCTCGTCAAAGCATCCCGACAGCCATATATCTTGTAGCTCCATTATGTGCTGTCTTGAAATGTACTAGGCAAACATCGCCGCAATACCATCTAGGTTCTTCAATGCTTTCTCGTAGTATAGATACGATTTGTACACCTTTGGCGTGCGTACATACTAATCAAACTGCAAATAAAACAAATTTAAATTAGATAATGACATGAGGTTATCTTCCCCACAATCACTGTGGTAGTTTAATTTTACCTCAGCCATGTTATCAACCAACTCGTTGGCCGTCTTCAAGTACCGGTTTCTGCGGTCTTGAGGCAACGTGCTCAATGCATTCGTCAAGTCCTGAGAAAGATAAGACGATTTCAGCCGAATACAGAATATTACATACCTCCAAGCCATGCGCACCAGCATTTCCCTGAGGCTATCCATTCCCTCCGCTGTCTGCTTGATTCTAGCCACCGCATCTTCCCGCGACAGCCCTGGTTCGAAAAACCTCTCCTTCAAAAACGAACGCGTACCCCAATTCTCAGCCAATGCTGCAGTGCTGCCACGGCCGAAGCCATGCAATCCTAGCGGTGCTAGTGAGGTGGCTATGAATGCTGTCACAAATTTCCTCCGGGTTGTCGGATTTTGATTTTCTTGAGATGAAACCGATACTCGGAGTATTGAGGGTGGCTTGTTGTGACGAATGTAATGAGGTGAAGTGGCGGCGGTGCTGCGGGCCCGGAGGAAGAGTTGTGGTATTAGTGAAGCTGCAGCAGCTCGTGGTTTTCGGATAAAATTTTGACGGGAAGTTCATTAAATTCTCATGTGAGATGTAGTGGGAAATTTTTTTTTTTGAGCTGGACCTCAGCTTTATGCCACGTCTCACTCGTTATCTCGTAAGAGAGTAAAGGGAGAGTCAATTGATGCCAACTAGCAACTAGCACCCAGTAACTAGCTTGATCAAGTGCTTCCTTTCATCAATTTTTACACATGCGCTGGCTATTCATTTGAACATCAGCTTCTATTTGTTCTGTTTGTGGTTTTATGATTTGGGCTTACGGAGATAACGGACTATTGAGCTTGAGCTTGGGTTAGAATTCTGCACAATTGGGTACAGAGGATTAATTGATACACCACTATATTTTCTAAGTCAATCTCTTGGTGGATGTTCTTAGAAACTAATGAAAAGCACAAAAATGTTTGAAAGAGACATTAAGTGCCTTTATTAATCTTGGTTGCCACGGATGGTGGTTTCTATCATGGAAGCTACCGATGGTTGTTGAGTCATAATGGCATTGGCATATTAACCTTCGTGGCCAAGAATAGAGTTGGCCTGATTTTATACCCAAACAGAACTTTATGAGTCACAATTTTATTGGATTTGTTGTGGCCATTGATGATAGTACTAATTGCATTTAGACTAATCTACTTTAATCTCCTCTCTCTCGTGTATTCTGCAACCAGCAACCAACCAACTTTCTCGAGAAAATTTTCCTGAGAATCTTTTCAAATCTTTTCGGGAAATTTCTCAATGGGAAAGGTTGGTTTATTTGATCTTGAAAAGCACTTTGCTTTCTATGGCGCATACCATAGCAACCCAATAAACGTACTCATTCACTTGCTGTTTGTTTGGCCAATCTTTTTCTCGGCTCTTATCCTTCTCTACTTTACGCCTTCTCTGTTTAATCTCCCTCGTGTGGAGTTTTCTTTGCTCGGCAGCGATGTCGTTCTGATTTTCAACATTGGCTTCTTGGTAGCTTTGCTATATTCTGTGTTTTATGTCTGTCTGGAAATGAAAGCTGGTTCCTTGGCTGCTCTGCTTTGCCTGGTGTGCTGGGCGGGTAGCAGTTCTGTTGCGCGTTGGCTTGGGTTTTCACTTGCTTCGAAGGTAATATATTGCTTTATTACGAAGGTGTTTTCCACACCTAATGCATATAATTTCCCGACTGCAAAATTGACTTTCAATAGCCCTATTGTTGCTGTTGGTCTCTGTATCTGACTTGGGAAAGTTTATTGAACTGTAGATCATATTGACAGTTGAAGGTTGGCTCAGATCTTTAATCTCAGAATCTTCTTTTCAGGTTGTTCTTGCAGCTCAAATAATTTGTTGGACAGGACAGTTCATCGGTCATGGAGTCTTCGAGGTAACTAATTCTTCCTCTCATTTGCAACATGAACAATCTCTTCCTGTCATATTCATACTCCTTAAATTTGATCAATATTTGATGACATGCAGAAACGAGCGCCAGCTCTTCTGGACAATCTTGTTCAAGCGTTCATAATGGCTCCCTTCTTTGTGCTGCTAGAGGTAATCTTCTTTGTTATTTCAGTTAATTATTGTGAATTCTCCACACTTCCTGGAATTGCACTAGGACTAGAGTGAATGTGCTGCTGCTTGTTTTGGTTGCTTCAGGCTCTTAAAATATTCCTTGCTTATGAACCGTACCCGGGGTTTCATGCAATTGTTAAAGCAAATATAGATGCTGAAATCAGTGAATGGCGTGAGAAGAAGCAGAGATTGATTTCCTAGGTCTGCCCTGGAGTCTGTGGTCTATTATCATTAATTTTCCATGTTAGCCTAAAGTACAAAGCAAAATGTATCATGCGTGTGACATCATGGATGGACATATGTAATATAATATAGGATTATTCTTCCTCCTGCTGCTCCAACCTTTAAATAAAGTTCTCTGCTTGATCAATTTTCTAATTGGATTGAGCTTTCAATTCTAATTAGGGAACTCATGTTTATGACGCATCCATATAATTATTTATAAGAAAGCCTTGGTCTGACAAATTGGTTGGTCACACAATGAAAGTAGTTGTTTGTTAATCATCATATTTGAAATCAAACTAGTATGTTCTTCATTTAACAGTTAACACCAATGGCTAGGTTATGGTAATAAGCAGAAGGAAATTATGCCCCGAGAGCCATCTTAAAAACGTCTCTCTACTGTGAGCTTCAATCCATGCTCCATTGAGAGAATAGTCATCATCCTGTACTTCACTGGATGATTCGGAACCAATTTGAATTCGAAAAATCTACACAAGATGGCCAATGCCATCTTCATTTGAAGATATGCAGAGTCCTTCCCTAGGCATATTCTTGGCCCAGCCTGCAGATCAACAAAAACAAGAACCATTAAGCTGCCTTGGCATAATCATTGCTGGAAATTTGATCATTTTAAGTTACCTGAAATGCAGTGAATTTGAAAGGAGAAGAATTTTGGAAGACTCCATCTTTGAGCCATCTCTCAGGCTTGAATGAAGCTGCATCAGGGCCCCAATTGTACTCCATTCTGCCCATTGAGTAGGGAACATAAGTCACCATGCCTCCTGCTTTTACTTTTGTTCCGTCTGGCAAAACATCATCTTCCAGGATTCCCTTCGGATCCTGAAGTCATAAAACACATGTTAAATGGCAAGTTGAGCATGTGCTTGGAAGAAACCTAATTATTTTGCATCGACTAACTAATTGAGCATGTGCTTAGAAGAAACTTATTTTGTTTTGCATTGACTAAGCCAGCGATGATGCATGCCTGAGGGACTGCCGGGTACAGCCGTAGTGTTTCTGTGATAACTGCTTGCAAATAATATAATCTGCCCATTGAATCATAATTTAAGAGCCCTGCAAATTGTATTGATCTTTGATTGAATGACTCAAGGTCCTCTGTTTCATACTGAACCAATGAGACGTTCTCTTCTTTTGCCCGGTCCTCTTCAAAAGTTTTGAGCTCTGAGTAAAGCTTTTCAGCTACATGAGCATGTGTCATTACCATGTACACAGCCCATGTGAGAGTTGTTGCTGTTGTGTCTCGGCCAGCAATCACAAAATTCAGGACAATATCTCTGAGACTTTTATCAGTCAAGTTGCTTTCAGGATCTTCACTTAACTCGATAAATCTTGTCAGTATGTCATACTTTACCTAACACATTCATCATGAACAAGTTACTTGAAGGACAATATAAATCTTTTGTCTTATTAGAAAACTAGAACCTTAATTGATACTCAGAAGACATTCTATTAGTCACGCCACCTTATTGCTCTTACTAGTCTTGCGAACTTCTTCTATCTCTGCTTTCCTTCTTTTGATTACAGAATAGGTGAAATCATCGATTACTTTAATGCTCCTGTCAAGCAGAGCTTCTGAGCCTAGATTTAGGAATCTCTTTATTTTCCACAAAGGGTCAATGAAGCGAAGAGTCACAATGATATTTGCTGTGTCAAAAGCCTGGGCAAAGCGATTATCCGGTAGATTGGGAGCCAAGGTTCCTATTTCTACTCCAAATCCCACCTTACATATGGAGTCCAAAGTCATTCTCATCAGCAACTCCTAGAAAGTAGAAACAAAGAATTGTGAAGGTCTTTCGGAGATGACCCAAATCCATCCAGAAGTCATAAAGAAACATATGTTGTAAACTATGTTTCCATAGCATTTGAAGGTACACATATTTCGTGGAAACTAAAATGGACAAACGATTGTTGTAGTTTAAAAAAGTTCCTACATGCAAAGAATCTTTTGTTTTACCTGCATGTCTACTGCTCGGCTGTGGCCTGATGCTTGACTTAAAATGCTACAAAGCGTCAGGCTGTACTCCCTGAAGACTTTGGTGCTGAAATCCCTCAGATTCTTAGATGCGAACTCCAAGCTTGCTGTCTTCCTTTGTTTCCTCCAGAGCTCACCATCTACATTAAAAATCCCATCTCCAAGAAGCACTTCCATGTATGAATGATACGTTTCACCCTTCAGTTAAGATCAATATTACTTGACAGACACACATAGACATTGAATGAAAAAATAAAACGATGACAGTTAGTGATCGTCGAGAGTTTTACCTTTGGGTAATTGGCAAAGTTGGACTTAAGGACATGTTCTACGTTAGCGGGATCTGCAATGTAGGTATAAGTTGTGAATGGCATTGGCACCACAACAGTTTTTAACTCGGACAGGTAATTGACCAGCCAGTCATGCATCCGATCATAGTTCATTAGCTGCTCTACTGCTGCTCCTAAAAATGGCCATGTTTTAGGACCTCTCTGGCTCTTTTGGCCCCTTCTGTGGATGTATATCAATGACAAAACCGCGCAGGCTAGCATCAACATTCCCATATTGTATCCTTCTGGGGAGGAAGAAACTAACAGATCCTTTTTCTCTTCCATTTCAGATTGAAACGAAGAGAACAACTAAAAGTATTGTAATACCTTGACAGAGAGGCATAAACAGAACTGTTTCTTATAACAAGTATCGCAATGAGGAAGTGGTTGAATTTCAGGTAAGTGTTCAATCTCATGAATTAGCTAATACTTTGTTAGCAATCTTTATATGTTTCACATCATTTGTGTGTCTGTCACCTAATGTTCCAGTATAAACAATATGACATATCGCGATAAAATTTACCAAACTGCAAGCAAAGTTTACATTACTAGTAACCTATAAATGTGAATGACTCGTTCAAAGAACCAACTATGTCGCCATCAAGCGTCACGGCCATTCAGCTCACGCGTGCATCATTCAATATTGAACCATGTAGTTAAAAAGAGAACCCTACTAACTGCAACTTCCACTTTTAGTTTGAAAAATCCCAGTTGTTTTCGTTATCTTGTACGCAATAAATCTGTAGACTTTATTGCCAGCTTGTATCTTAGCTGATCAGAAATCGCTGTGTACTGAACTTGTGACGTTGCCTTTTGACTCTGAAGGTTTAGCAATATTGAGAAATCGGTTTAAACCTTCACGATGGCTGTGAAATGAGCTCATTCCTCTGTAAAAGCAACATATGCTATGTTCTATAGATCTTAATGAACAATTAACTGAAACTTATTTCACAATTGGGTAATATATGACGTACCGCAACCAATTTTTACAATTATTTGTTAAATAACTAACAAACCAATTTGTCCTTTCTTTATAAGCCAAATTACTGAAATTTGTACACCATTGGGTTCGCAAACACTTGCTGGTTTAAGATGCTACATTGGTTCACTTGGAGTTTCCCAGAATCTGTGTATTGGTAAGGCATTTCACCTTGCCTAAGTTTCCCAACATGGTCATCGGGGCCAGCTTTGTTGTCCATGGTGTTGTAGAAATCATAGTTTAAATTGTAGGGATTATCATTCAGAAGTTGCGAAATTGGAGCAAAGTATTCCAATTCCAATAGATGAGTTAGGGAACATGTCCTTGGAAATTTCATCAGTTGTTGTTCATTGGCATCATTGGCAACACATGATCCTTCGTCAACTTTTGGATCCAAAACCGTTCTTGCAGTTTGCCTCTTCTTGTAGATCCTATAGAGGACCCAATCGTCCAGCTGAAACACACAAAAACAAGCCGAAGTCACGTCTCTAAGCATAGCGTCACCTGACCCTACATGACAAGTCATATTACTGCACAGACAAAACACTCACTCTCATGGATCCACCGTGTTTGTTGGCTGGTCTTGGCGAGTCATCCAAGCGATATTCATGCATGATCCAATCCGTCTTAGTTCCCTTCGGCGGCTTCCCCTTGTAAAAAACGAGAGCTTTCTTGACCCCAACGTATTTAGACCCACTATGTATTGCCTTGTCCGTCCCTGTAGCCTTCCAATATCCGGAAATTGTTGCCCTATTGGGCCTCACTCCCTTGGGATACTTCCTGTCTCGCGGGCTGAAAAAGTACCATTCATTCTCTCCAAACTCAGCTTTCTCTACAAGCCCAGAAGAGCAGTTCAATCATTAACAAAGTCTAGCCCACAGATAATCACATCAATCACACACAAAAAAAAAAAAAAAAAAATCAGTAGATAACAAACCAGGAAGTTCCCATGGATCGAATTTGTAGATATCGACTTCGGGGATTATCGACGCAGGACATGGCCTAGACGTGGTTTGGTTACGAAGATAATGAACGATGAGTTCTTCATCAGTTGGATGAAACCTAAAACCAGGTGGAAGACCAGAGCTGGCTTTCGCTTCCATTATTACCCACTTGAAAGAATTCGAAAGCACCCAGAAACTAGAACACAAAACTAAAATCTTTCAGAAGATTGTGCAAGGTGAGGGGGTTAAGAGAAATGCAGGTGTTTGAAATGTTTGCAAGGAGAAGGCTAGGCCTTTTATTTTCGAAAGCGGGTTGTCGTTTTGTGAGTTGCATGGATTTGATTGGTTGCTGTCTTGACTTTCCCATTCCTCGTAGCACAAATGTCCGCCGTACTCGCAGAACGTGGCGGACACATGTACCCACACAACCGCGGTTTCACGCCGCTTAGAATTGACCGTTTCAAGCTTCGTTCAGCGAACCAATTCGGACAATGACTTTTACTCCGTGGGATATCCAATGGGGATATAATTTAGATGCCCGACGCCTATTGATAGTGTGGCAACTCTTTGGTCTTATCTTAATACATAGCGTCTGCCTACAACCGAAACTACTAGATAGGTTTTATTTTATACATATTTTTTCAATAATAATAATTAATGTATTAAAATTAATCTTATTTAAATAACAAGACAGTTTAAGATAACACAAGTTTACTCTGTCAATATAATGTCGCGATTGAATGGTTCAATTAGAAACGATGGGAAAAAATGTAGATGGGTGAAAATAATATTTCATTTCGTACATTTTAGTTTTATTTATTTATTTTTATTATTTTTTTATCTTCGATCCATTCGTGATTTTTTATTTTTTTAACTAAATAATTTTTTTGTATTATTAATATTAATATAATAAAATTATTTTATTTATAATTTTTTATTTATTAAATAAAATTATAATTGACATTGTGTCAAGAGAAAATTTTAAGTAAAATAATTTTAAAAAGTCAATAACTAAATATTAAAAAAAAATTAATAAAAAATTTTATAAATTTTTTTTACCGTATTTTATTAATTATAAAATCTCATCGTATCAATAATATTGATAAGGTATAATCATTTTTCTTAATTTTTTTATTAATTATAATATATTAATTCATATATTACATTTAATTTTAATTTTTAAAAATATATTAATATAATAATTAAAAATTAATATAAAATATACCGTGAAATTAAGTCTGCCAATTCTTGTGTATAATAATTTACAGACATTGGAATGGAATTCGTGTTGAACGAGAGTAAGGTGGTATTCTCAAGTCGAGCGAGTGGAGGACCCAAAATATCATGCAATCCAAATACAAATTCATGGCGAATCATATTTCGACACGTGAGAAATGCAGGCGGATTTTAATTGTGGTTCTTATCCGCCCACCTCATCGCTGCTTCCTCGTTGGTGCCAACGCGAATCTGCTAGATTATATCCATTTGAAAGTAATTTTTTTTTTTATCATCACGTGGTAAGGCTTAGTCCGTAGGATTAAGATCAAACCCACCACGTGCCTTGCTGCTTATACTTATCTTACCAAAAATTAAACGGATTAGAAAGAATATTCCTTGAATCTCAGCCGTCAGATGGGCTCTAATCGGCCCTTGTTTGACCCACGTAGGATTCTAATAAGCCGACAGCGATTTTTCAAAGGTCAAGTGGATCATGGCGTGAGCCGTGATCATCGTGATATAAAGTCTCAGAGGGTCCCGCCGGATAAGATTAGATCACCTAGTTCCTCGTCGCAGGAATGTCGTTTTCGTCGGGAACCGGTTTTGTTGAAGTCATCCCCGCTTAAAATATTCCAGAGTGAATGGAATCGTGTTCACATGTTCTATGGCAATCCGATTAAAGCAAGTCATTGGTAGTAAATAATTGTGAGAGTTGTTGAGTGTAAAATTCGGAATGGAAAATGGATAATCACAGCCGTTAAAATATATTTTACCCAGATTAATTTGATTTTGTCTTCTCTTATTTTTTTTAACCCGATTTTCACTGGAGGATCCATCTCAAAGAAATTACAAAACTATGTTTCTTTTAGTAGTTTTGTTAAACTTTAGGGACCTAGAGTTTTGTAGTTTTGTTAAACCCGATTTTTGTAGTCTTCTAGTAGGGGTTGCATTTCTCTTTCGGGCCTGGCCACAATTGAACAGAATTTTGTTTCTAGATACACTCTCAAAAATGTCCAAGTACACTCAATATTCCCTACTGTCTTCATTTGTAACAAAATGGGCGGACCAATTAGGCAAGCTTGTGAAACAGATCCGAATTCTTCCGAAGGCCCAAACGCTACCCCGTGTAAACCCGCGATTGTGAATGGAGTCGTTATTGCTCTTTTCTAGTGTTTGTAACTTATCGTTCTCTCTGGTGTTTAGGGTTTTTCTCGGAAGAGAAAACTATTTTCTCTTGGGGCCAACCATCGTAAGTTCAATTCTCGATTGACGTTATCGTTTGATTTCTCTGATTGATTTAAGAATTAGCATTTCATTGTAATTTGAACGTGGAAACCTCAAAACTTTATGATTTATAGAAAAAAAATTGTTTGTTTTAGTTACCCGTGTTCTTTAATGCAGGTTTTGCTGTTAAACTGTATTTGTTGATTGAATAATGTATTCGTCTAGAGGGAGTAATGCTTATGGCCAGCAGCCTTATGGTGGCCAATCTGCGTATGGACAAAATGTAAGTTTGCTTGGTGGAAATAACTACAAATTCATTCTTTCAATTGACTGTTATTTTTACAAGTACGTTAGCGAGTTCAATTTGGATATGTATGGGTATTGTCTTATGCTATCTTGCCTTTTCTTGTTTGGCTGCTTTTAAAATATTTTCATGTTAATCGTTTGTTGTATTTAAAAGAATGCACAAATTCACCTTTTTTTTTTATTCTTTTTGAAATTTTTGGGTCTGGCTACTTAGACTTGTCATCAATGGACCATTGATAACACTGTCTGCGGTCGAGTTCATTTTGAATGAACAAACATGTATGGGGAGTATTGAGATATTCTGCATTAGCATTGCACTTTCTTTTATTGTAGTTGTCCTTTGTTGGCACACATTAGTTTTTATGCTTGCTTTGGATTATGTTTCCTTATCTCTTTTGGTAGAATGATAGAATTCTATAACTGTTTCATTTCTCAAACTGATGCATGGAAGTACTGGTTCCAATTTGATTTGCTTCTATGAATTATTGAAATTTGGTGAGTTTTCACTATTGAAATCTGTTTTGAACGTCCATTGTTGAAGTTCTCACCTATATTACAGCTGGGAACGGGCTATTCCGGGAGTTCTGTCAGAGTGCCAGAGAGCAGTTCTCATGTTTCCTTGTCTTCTCGGCATTCCTCAATGCTGGGAGGTTCTCAGGAAGCAGAGGTTGGTGGATATAGAGGCCATACATCAGCTGCACCACATTATGGAGGACAGTATACCTCTGTCTATGGCTCTGCTGCTTTAAGTGGGGCACAGCAGGTTAGTGGCTTTGGTTGCATTGTAACCTCTTTTTGGAATTTGCTCCAGCAAATCCCTTTTACATAGTTATAGTTCTCGTACTGCACATTTATCTGCAAAGGAATACTTAAATAATAAGAAGGCTTGATGTTTTAAATCTCTCAAAGTGTCTGACCATCTGCTTCTTCAACGAGTTATGAAATTTCTGGCATAACTTTGTGACCATGCATTGTGTCTTTCCTGGTTTTATGATATTACTGAACCGATAAATAAAAAAAAATTGTGGTTGGTTTCACCTATCTGGTCTCTGGGGGGTTGGTTATGGTCCTAATAACTACGAAGCCTTACTTTAGTTCAGGACCTTATTCCACCTTTTTGTTTTTCCTGTTTTGTGGATGCTATTGTCAGCCTTATAATCCTATTACTTTATATGTTAAAATTGTATGCTAGATACGTTTCATTTCAATTAAAAATGTTTTATCTATTTATTGTTGCATCTACTCACCTTAGTTACTTGTTTGTTGTGCTTCAAAATGTTAAACTTGTAATCTTGACTTGCATCCCTGCCATTCACTCATCTAAGTCCAATGTCATATGAATATTTCTTGTATGTATTATAGATAGTCTTTCCTTTGACAGGTTCCTGCAATAAATGTCAAGGGGCCTGGATCATCAGGTATAGAAGGTCGCGGTGGCTACACATCAGCTATATCAGATTCACCTAAATTTGCTTCCAGTGACTATGTTTCAACATCAAGCCATGGGTATGGTCATAAAAGTGATCAAATATATGCAGAGAAGATTCCTGACCATCCTTCAATGGACAGAAGACAATATGGTGAACGACAGAGCTCTTATATGGGAAGGGACTTGCAGGGCGAATCAACTGGGCGATTTGCTGATGCTGTCAGTTTTGGTCATCAACGTCAGGTGTTACATTTTTTCCTATCTCTTTTAAAGTTTATGTTAACTTCTGTTTTCGTTTTTTCAACAAAATCTGATTAATCTTGACCTCTTCTTACAATTTACTTAGTAATATAAATTTGTTTCTTTTATATTTTGTATCAGCCTGAGATATATGATCGTATCGATCAGGCCTCACTGCTTCGACAAGAACAATTGCTGAAAGCACAGTCTTTGCAATCCTCTTCTCTTGAGGGGAGTGCCAGGTATTTTCTTTGATAAATATTCACTGCATGAACAATTTTCATGAAATTGATTTCTGATCAGAAGCTACCAGTTATACCTGTTAATAACCATTGCATGTAATTCAATTGCCAAGTTCACCCTTTCCCTCTTAGTGATACAATAGTCATATATCTTGAGGTGATAGTTTGTTGACAGCGGTGCTAGATGGTAATCTTTTTCTTGGTACACTGAGTGGTAACGCATTTCTGGCAGACAAGCCGATTATCTTGCGGCAAGAGGTCCTGCTAGTCGTCACTCCACTCAAGATCTTATGCCTTATGGAGGACGAGTGGATGCAGATCCTCGCAACATATCGATCCTTAGTGCAAGTACTTATGGTGGACAACATGCTCCATCGATATTAGGAGCAGCTCCGCGCAGAAATGTGGATGATTTGATGTACCCACAAAGTTCTTCAAACCCCGGTTATGGAGTGAGTTTGCCTCCTGGTAGGGACTATGCAACAGGAAAAGGACTTCATGCCACATCTATTGAGTCAGATTATCCCGGTAGCATGTTTTCACGCGGTGGCCATCCAAGGAGTGATGGGCACAAGGATGATAGGGCAAGTTATCTTCGGGAGTTTGAGCTAAGGGAGGAGGAGCGTCGCCGTGAGCATTTGCGTGAGAGAGAGAAAGAAAGAGAGAGGGAGAGGGAGCGAGAACGGGAACGAGAACGACAACGACAACGAGAACGAGAGCGTGAAAGGGAACGCATGTTGGAGCGGCGGGAGAAGGAGAGAGAACGAGAACGCAAACGTGCAATAGAAACTAAGCGTGAACGAACTCCACCAAGGGTCTCAAAGGACCGCCATGGTTCCTCCTTGACAAAGGAGGGAAGATCCTTGCGACGAGATTCACCACATCATGAAGCTTTGCATAGGTGGATCTTGATGTTTTCTTTTACGTCCTGTAGTTCTGAATATGTAGCTCCCTATCTATCTTGCACCCTCACAACTAACTTGGTGTTCTGTTATGCTGAAGGCGCCATTCACCTGTTAGAGAAAAAAGGAGGGAATATGTCTGCAAGGTAAAAAAACAACACCAGAGCATCATCATGGGATGATAATAAGAAGTTTTTCCTCTTCAAGGATCTTCTCTTTTCCCTGCAGGATTTGCAGTCCATCTCTATTATTCTTGTTATTCCGCTCACTTGGCATTTCTTTCTAAATAGTTACCTTTTGGATTTTACTTCAATTCCTAGTAATTGGATCTCCTCAGCCTTGATAAATTCCTCTTATTTTACTTCATGTTGGTTTTCCTTGTATATTTTCTGCTTGTTGATCTTTCTACTTCAGCTCTGATTTTTACGTTCCTTCGATTTTTTTTTTCCTTAAACTGTAATTCATACTTCACCTAGTTGCTCTCTCTTTTCAAAATATCTTATCCAATATTTTCTTTTTACTGAACATGTAGAAAGTCTCGCTACACTCTTACAGCTTCCAACGTTAAGCATGAATGTAGAAATTTGGTGTGTGGTATCACCGTTTCTAAGGAGGGTTTTTCTCCTTAATATCATTTCATGTTGTTCTTCCTCCTTCAGGTTCAATTGTTATCTTCCTGGGAATTCTTTTCCCCTGATATTTTTCTTGCTCGTCCCTGGTCACTCTCTCATCTTCGATGTGTTTTCCTGTTTTTCTTTATTGCTTGTAATGGAACTCCATTGATTATGTTGTTCTCTGTTTAGACAGTCTTGCTACATTTCCTCAGCTTCCAACTTAACGCTTTATGCATAAATCATGGTTGTGGTATTATGTTTTTAAGTTAAGGTAGACAGTTATTAATCGTAGCTGTTACAGTTATTGCAACTGAGGAATGTTCTTTTGATGGAAAGAGAATTGACCGGATAAAAGTTGTTTACATTTCAAGATATTTTTGTGCCTGACTGTGTTTTTGTTGCTATAATTTTTGCAACCTAACTGATTATTTTGGCTCATTCCAACTGTTATTAATACTTTTTACTTGCAGGTTAACTCATCTGGTTTCGTAGATGTAGAGCGAGATTATCTATCAATAGATAAGCGATATCCTAGACTTTTTGTATCTGCAGAAGTTTCCAAGGTATATCTATCTAATCTATTATTATTTTATGTATCAAGCTCGGGTAGTTGAACATTTGTTTTCACTTGTCATTCCAATTGTTTTTAGGTGGTTGTGAACTGGCCAAAGGAGGAGCTTAAACTTTCTATTCATACTCCTGTTAGGTAATCTATCCCTTAGACACAGTATTTTGTGAATGGCTTTAATAACTTAAATCTACATTTATCTGGAAATGTGAATTGTGGTATAGTCATATTTGGTTTACCTTTTTTTTTATTTTTAATTTCTACCTCAAGAGATTTTGCTTGCTAATTGTGGATTGTTAAATACATATATACGCATATATACACACTGCATCCCACCCCAAGCACAGACACAAATTAAACTAATTCCCCTGCAAGGCTGTTGTGAGGGGATTTGATCCCTTGACTTTGTGCTTCCACTGCAAGAGGTTTAACCAATCAGGCTAACCTTGGGAACATATTGTTTTCTACAAAATGATGAGAAGAAAATGATATTTTGGATATATATATTCTGCAGTTTGGGGTTTAAAATGTTCCTTTTTGCTTTAGTTCAGCCTGGCAGCTGGACAGAATGACTAGAAGGGAGTGAATTTTAAAACTCTGGAATTATGGTTCCTACTTTAATTATTGTGGGATTCTGACTGTTCTTCACTTGCCAACATAGTAGAAAAATATTTTAATCCTGATCACAGAATCATCTATAGTTTGTTTATCTTGTAGTTTGGCCTGGTTGCTGACTGCTGGACAAAATGATAAGAAGAGAGTGGATTTTAAAATCTCAAATTGATGATTCCAATTTGATTGTTGTGGGATTTTAATGGTCATTTTTTCTTTTCTTAAAACTTTCCTGCAACAACTGGTTGAAAAAATCTTACTCATTATGCATAATAAAGAATGAAAAAAAAATAGATTGATTTATAAGCATGTAAAATGTAATGTCTCAACATCTTGTTGAATGGAACAGTTTTGAGCATGATTTCATTGAGGAAGAGAGTGGGGTACCATCCACCAAACTTTTGACTGAAGAACCTGCAAAATCTGGGCATGGAAGTACAGTATGGAATGCGAAGGTAGATTGTGAATCTTGTTTCTTATCAAAAAAAATATATCTTGTCTAATTAGCAGCATGACCACAGATTTTTTTTGTGGGTTGAATTAGCAAAACTGATCTGGTTGTTTCTTTATGTACTATCATGGTCCTTTTGGATTTGCAATCTGGATCTCATGACCTGAAATGTGGCATACTTTCATTTTTCATTACTAAATTTGGTGACAGGCAATTTCCTTAATATCTTTCTTTTGCCCAATGATAATAGTTGCAAATTAGAACCTAAACTGGCTTTTTAGTGGTGGAAAAGATGCAATAACTATAACACTGGAAAGGAATGCAAAAGAAGTACTTTTGCTTTTATTTTGTCAAAATGTTATGTTTCCAAGAAAAAGCAAGAAGTGAGCGCATTTTAAAGACTTCCTGCATTGAAGTTTGTTTCTGACATCATTATTTCTATTTAAACAATTGACATAAGCTGCATAAGTCGATCTCATCTCTCTGTGAACTGAGCTAAGCAGTTTGCTTCATGCCTGGCTGCCTTTATGGCAATGCGTAAGATATTGAAGTTTTGATAACATTGCTCACGACAGTTGTTATAAGTAGATCTATAGACCATCTTTATGTGTATGGTTTTGATGTTTTCTTGTGGTATGATGGATGCATTTTCGATTTTTGAACAATTTTGTTACTTTGTCTGTGCTTCAATATCATTATCTATTCCTTTTTTTGTTGAGTAACAAATATTGCTGTTCCCTGTTTCAGATCATTTTGATGAGTGGGCTTAGCAGGAGTGCACTAGAGGAGCTATCATCTGAGAAAAGCCTTGATGATCGCTTACCCCATATTTGCAACATCCTTAGGTTTGCTGTTCTTAAGAAGGACCATTCTTTCGTGGCCATTGGTGGACCATGGAATCCTGCTGATGGCAGCGATCCTTCAGTTGATAATTCCTCTCTAGTCCAAACAGCCATGAGGTTTGTTTTGTATTCTATTTTCTTGAATGAATCGGTATATTGGAATGTAATTCTTTTTCTCAACTGGACTGGTATTGCTTTGTAGGTATGCAAAGGATGTAACTCAGCTTGATTTGCAGACTTGTCGTAATTGGAATCGATTTCTTGAGGTAGCATCTTGCTTAGTAATTATTATTTTTCTTAGCTAAAATTAAATTTGGATCAATAGTAGCATGTAAAATTGCTCAGTGGATGTGGTTTTAGTGATTTCTGATAGCATATTTGATAATGGTGATTTCTGATGTCATTTGGGTTCTTTACATTGGTTTCTTCATGTGATAAAGCTAATTTTAAATGCTTCTTTACTTGGGAATTGCAGATACATTATGATAGAGTTGGCAAGGATGGTCTATTTAGCCATAAAGAGGTAACTGTATTTTTTGTTCCAGATTTATCTGAATGTCTCCCTTCACTGGATACATGGCGAGCCCAATGGCTTGCTCACAAGAAGGCTGTTGCTGAGAGAGAACGCCAACTTTCTCTAAAGGAGGTTTGTTTTCTAGCTTTTGAAACCGTGTTTCACTGCTAGTATTTTCTTTTTCTAATTTTGATTATTTATATGCATCTAATTGTGGACACCTATACACACAACAAACAAACATATGTTGCATGCATATTAAACGTGTGCACCCATGTATTTATTGTATGCATGTCCACACAGAATGCAGTAAGAATTATGAGTTTGGATTGAATTAAATTTGGTGTAAGAATTAGTAGTCTTATGCTCACAAACCTTTTCTGCAATCCTTATTTTCCTTTAGGGGTAAACCCAATGTCAAATTACATAATTCTGTTGTGCTTGTCAGACATGCTAAATATCTTAACTTTTTTAAATGCTTTATAAGTGTTTTAAATAAAACCTCAGCCTGGAGCTCCTTGTTGATGCGGGGGCTGTGTCAAGAAACAGCCTCTCCTCTGCACAAAATGGTTCAAAGCTCTTGTTCTTGTTTGTAATTATATTTGGTAAAGTCAAGTCTTCCATGTATCACCATAGTTTGTAGCAGATAGCCTAATTTAGATTTAACAGCAGATCCCTATAGGGACATCTAGATAAGATGATGTTGGCCTGAAAAGGCATGAGATGGAAACATAATCCAAATTGATTTGGTGAAATATTGGACCAAGAACACAATTGAATTCAACTCAACCTCATGTGGCATAATCAAGGGGTCTACTGCATGAAAAATTATTGTCATCATATTGGAGGTTCTTCCTCATAGCAAGGTTGAAGCCTTGTAAAGTGCTGGAGTTGAGATATTGTCCATAACTTCTTTCTTTCCTTGAACCTTTCCAGAAATAAAAGAAAGCATGACTAAATTATTTAACTTGTTGCTTGTGTACCTAATATAATTTGTATTAATATTCCAGAGATGTAGAGAGAAGAAGGATGGACCAAAAGGTATGTGGAGTACAAAAATTCCTTAGCACGCTGTGTTGCATAATTTTTCTTGTGCTGGCATAAATGATCAAATTCAGATCATTGACTGTTTTGCATAATATCTGTATTTATTGATACTTTAGATAAGGAAATGGACTCTTCTAAATATGTTGAATGGGCAGAGAAATCTGAAAAGAAGAAAGAATCTTCATCTTCTGGACCGGCAGTAGACGGTAACAAAGAGGAGAAGAGTTGCACTGATTTGAAAAGGAATGCAGCCAACCAGAAGGGTAATGGAAGTGAAAAGGAGGATCTGGGAGAAACTGCTAGTGCTCAGACAACCGGCAGTGCAAAGCCTGGGAAGAGAAAGATTGTTAGGAGGATCGTGAAACAGAAGGTTGTTGATAAGGCAGCAGGTGAGGAGAATACTGACAGCAATCAGAACAACAGGCTGGATGAGAAGGATGTCGTAGAAAAGAAGAATGCAAAATTAGAGATCTCAGGTCAACAGGAAGAACCTTCAGCTGAACCTGCTGGAGTTAAGACTTTTACTAGAAAGAAGGTTGCAAAAAGAGTTCCAGTGGAGAGCACTGCTCAAAATGAAAATAAAGACGTACAACTTGAGGCGAAAGCTGAAATGGACCGAGCTGATGATAAACCAAAGGATGATTCAGTACCCAGCAGCACTTCAACTGTGCAAGATACTGGTGTGAAAACAACCATAAAAAAGAAAATAATTAAGAGGGTACTGAAAAGAAAGGTCACTGGAAAGGCTAATGATGCGGTTGTTGACACTAAGATGGATAGTGATGGGGATCAGAAAAGCTTAGTTCAGACTGAGAATGAAACAGACAATACAGGTAGGCAAATGACTGACACAGAAAAGAAAACAAGCCCTGAAATGAAATCTAAAATACCAGGAGCAGAGAAGCTGCAGAGTGTGGCTAATTCAACTAAAACAGAAACCAAGGATGAAAAGGAGGATAAGAAAGACGGAATGGGAGTTGATGTAGAGACTGAGACTGATGAGGAAAAAGTTTCTCAGAAGGATGCTTTTAATGGAAAAAGGGGAAAATCTAGCGATGGAGAAAAATCAAAAGATGAAAAGGCAAAGAATGATAAAGATGGAAAGGATGAGTCTAGAAGTAATTCAAATAAAGAGGGGAAAGAAAAGAGAAAGCCTGAAGAACCTCCTCGATATCCTGGATTGATTCTAGAAACGAAATGGAGCAAAGATTCTAAAGTAGGTAGACTATGGCCTGAAAACCATTATACATATATTGAAAGTTCTGTAAAAAACAATTAGCATGTTAATTTCATCTAATATACCTGCTGGTACCCCTTGTCTAATTGTGCGATCCTACTCCTATAGTTGCGTTCATTGTCTCTCTCCCTGGATTCACTTCTGGACTATACTGACAAGGACATTGAAGAGTCATCTTTTGAGGCACGTTTTTCTGCTTTCTCTGTTCAACTTCAGCATGCCACAATTTTGTGATTCCTATTTTGGCACCTAATATAATGCTTTAACTCCTCACAGTGCTTGAAGCTTGTTCTCTCGCTCTAACCACGTTCTTATTTCTCCATCAGCTTTCATTATTTGCGGAAACACTGTATGAAATGCTCCAGCATCAAATGGGTTGTCATCTTTTAGCATTTCTCCAGGTTGGTTTTGACACGATCCTTCTAGTCATAGATTATTTGATTCCTTCTCATGGGCATATTCATAAATGTGCTTGTTCTGTGTAGAGACTGCGCATTAAATTTCTGACTAAACGGAATCAACATAAGAGGCAGTGGAGTGAAATCAATGAGAAGGAAAATGACAAAAAGTCACCAGTAAAGCGTTCGAAGACTGACGATATTCCTGTGAAAAACAAGTCTACCACAGATACCCCAAGTTCAGCACATTCAGATGATGGAAAAACAATGGTCAAGGAAGTCACCACAGAGGATGAGGCAAAGCAAGAAGAGGGAACAGAGGATGAGGAAGATCCCGAGGAAGATGAAGAAATGGAGGATGCAAGTTCTCAGCACAACTCTTCTAATGAGGTAGGGCTTCTCTCTCTCTGTCTCTCTCTGTCTCTCTCTCTCTCTCTCGAATGATTTTTCAATGTAAGTTAGTGATATGCTGTTGGAAATGCACTTGGATCAATTGGGCATCTTTTTCCACATCTGTGATGTCTATTTGCTTTCTAATTATTTCAATTTTCTTTCAAGTTCTAATCAACCTGGTAGAAGTTATTTTAATCAGACGAGACTTTGTTGAATTACTATTTGGTCGGTGGATGGTGTACTTATTTTAGTAATTTTTTTGTGGTCAATACCATGGTATATCCTTACAAATGTATTTATGTGCTTGGAAACTATTTTATAAATAGAACCATGAAAAAGAGCCTAAAACTGATGCAAATGCCGAGCCTGGCAAGGAATCGGGAAATGGAAAGGACGAAGCAGGCAAATCTACCAAAGAGAAATCTAATAATGAAGCTACAGATGCAAAACACAAGTCTGATATAGAAATGTGCGAAACAGCAGATAGAAAGTTAGAGACAGGGAAGAAAGAGGCCATTGATAAGGAACTATTACAGGTATTTTTCCCAGAACTTTCAAATCTTCGCCGAGTATTACATATGATCAACATGCAAATTGAATCATTTCTCCTTGACTTCTTAACATTTCTTATCATCCGGTGCAGGCTTTCAGATTCTTCGACCGAAATCAAGTTGGCTACATAAGGGTGAGTACATTCTTCTGTTTATGCTGTTGCCTGAAGATTCAATGATGAGTTGGGAGTATTTGTTACCTTTTCAGGTTGAAGACATGAGATTGATCATCCACAACTTGGGGAAATTTCTCTCTCACAGGGATGTCAAGGTGAGGATTCGATAGAACTTTATTCCGGATCTGCCATATATATATATATATATATATATATATTTCAAATTAAAATGCTTAAACCAATATTCTGGTGCTCATAGTTTGGGAGTCTGTGTTGTTGGCCTGAATTAGGAACTTGTGCAAAGTGCATTACTGGAGAGCAACACTGGACGAGATGACCGTATTCTTTATAATAAGCTAGTGAGAATGTCTGACATCTGAGCTCGGAGACATTTTTATTTTGAAGTGAACTTCTAAACTATAAATGTACACTTCTAAATTATAAATGTATTCAACATTATTCCTCTGTCATCCCTTGGAAATTTGCAAATTCTTGTCTTTCTGTAGCCTATTGATCGTTTTTATAACAGAAGGAATAAAAACAAATCGGAGGTAAATTGCATAATTGATGATGCCCAGACAATCTGTTGGTAACACCCTCTGCAATCTGCTACTCTGCACGAGCTGTGCATTGTCCTTTGGAGAATTAAATACCCTTGGAACAACTGAATATCCTTGTAGCCATATGTTGAATCTCAAGCAGCGAATGCTTGTTTTTTAGGAACCTTATTAGGATTAGGATCTTCCCGACTTCATCGCTCTCTTAATATCCATCACTCCACAAGCATCTCTTCAATACTCCCATGCTTATAAACTCTAAAGGTGTTCTTTTTTTATTTAATGTAGAATTTTGTTGCGCTTTTTTCCATTCAAGCGTTACAGTAGGGTTGAGTTTTTTACATGCCCATTCAACTTTATTTTGTGAAAAGGTCGATTAGATTCGAGTGTATGGCAAGATATTAGAATCGAAATAAGTTGGATTTTATTATTATTTATCATCATTCGATTATTATTTTTTTTTTTAAAAATATGTTTAATAAAATATATAATACTCACTCTTATAAATTCTAAATTTTTTTTTTTATTTAACCTTGTAATTTTCTTATAATATGCTCTCAAAATTGATGATAGCCCTTTTTTTTGTACCTCTCACGATCTATCTTTTAATATTGTCCTCTAATCTATAAACTGCACTACGTGCAGGTATGCCTCGTTCAATTCCAATCTCAATGTCTCTCAACTGTTGCTTTAAACACGTTCGTTCCTCAAACTAGCATCTTTCACAATTGCAATGAAATCTCCAAGTTTCTGACATTTCCTTGCACTTCTCCAGTGGAGAAAGCATGTCAAAGTAGGCAAATGTGATCTCTTCACCAGCCTTAACATCTCTTAAGCATGAACTATGATATGGTCTCCTACGTGTATGCGCCTGGCATTAGTACTATAAGGCTGGTTAATGAATGAAGCAAGTATCCATAACCCAACACCATGGAGACCTTTATTCTTCCCCAAAGCTCTTGCTGAAACAAGATCCTCAACAAGGGAATTCACATCCAAGATGCTCAAAATCTTATCCATTTCAAGCTTCTCATTTGAGTTGCTATTCACTTCTGTCTCGGGCCTTAAAACACTTACGCCAGGAATCTCGAGCTCATTCTCAATTTCACCACTAGATAATGTACTAATCAAGCAGGGAGTCCTTTGCCATATCGAAATCGATTCCATAACTTTATCAATGAAATTCTTTCACATAACCATTCTTTCATTCTCACATGAATCTTCCCCTGAAAGTATACCTTTGTCTGTGGAAATCACTTTAGTGACTAAAAATTGTTGAATTTGACCTCAACCCACAGAGATATTCCCTCACCAATTATCAATAATGTGCAGAAAATTTAACCAAGAAGAACAATGGTAATTCCTCTTAATAAGGTGCAAGTCAACGCTGCTACTGGCTAAAAGGGTCAAGCTCCAACCTTAACCCTTTCATTTAGAGCAAATTGTAGACAGAGAGAGAATGAACGCTGGAGAAGGGAAGGTGGTGTGCGTAACAGGAGCTTCAGGGTTTATAGGTTCATGGCTGGTGAAGCAGCTATTGCAACGAGGTTATACTGTCAAAGCTGCAGTTCTTGACCCAGGTCAGAAACTCTTTCTCTTTCTCACTTGCTTCAGTTTCTCCAAATTTTGATGGTGTTCGGGTTATAAATTTGTAAATTTTTCAAGTTCTAGTTGTGGGTTCAGAAGTTCTTTTGATAATTTGATTGGTATGATTTAGTTGCTTTGTGTTTTACTTTTGTAGTAATGAAAGTTAATGTATTACTTTAATTGCTGGCCAAAAGTATAAATCTTTGGAAATGAACTTGAGTTTTAGCCAGTCCATAAGCCCAAATAATCAAGAGAAGACTGTTAAACTTAAATTTCTAGGTGTCACTATTGAGATATTTGGCAAAAACCTGCCAATTTTAAAGGTCAATGATCCTGTTGAATCCTCATTCTATTTATATACTCTGCAGATGATCCTACGATGACAGAACACTTATGTGCATTTGATGGAGCAAAAGAAAGGCTTCATTTATTCAGGGCAAACTTGTTGGAAGAAGGATCTTTCAATCCTGCAGTTGACGGGTGTGATGGGGTTTTCCATTTAGCATCCCCTTTAGCTCTTTCAGCTGATGACCCATAGGTTGATGCAAAATATCAAAGTAGATAGTTCCAAATTCATTACTTCAATGAATCATTATATCTAATGCATATGTTCGATATAACTAATTTTATTTTCTTTATTTTTACAACATGATTGGGAATTTTTAATATCATATGTAGTTGGATAGTACTGGCTGTAAATTACTTGATTCCAAATTTTTCCCCATTTTTTTTCAGGCGGAAATAGTTGATTCTGCTGTGAATGGAACTGTTAATGTTCTTCAATCATGTGCGAAAGTTCATTCTATCAAGAGAGTAGTTGTAACCTCTTCAATAGCTGCAATTGTATGCAGAGGAACTCCTCTGACCACAGCTGACATTGTTGATGAGACTTGGGTTTCAAATCCAGAGTTTTGCAGGGAGTCAAAGGTGTGTATGAATGTTCTAATTTCTTATAACACATATTTTGCGACCTATTTATCTTATTCATACACTTCGATGAACTTCCATGGAGAATCATAAAACAAGATATCTACTAGTGAGTAAATCTTTGATTCTATGAAAGATACAATCAATTGTGCATTGTAGGATGCAGGCCTCCTTGAAATTCAGCTTGGTTTGGCTCGCTGCACAAATATTGTGTACAACATCATTATAAAAGCTAGAAATTGGCATATTCTCGTACCATGCATTTCTTTTTTGTTTTCATTGGAAGATATATAATTTGTTCTGATTTTCTTTCAGAGCTGGTATGCACTTTCGAAGACCTTAGCTGAGGAGGCTGCTTAGAAATTTGCAAAACAGAATGGGATTGAATTGGTTACAATACATCCTGGATATGTGATTGGTCCTTCCTTGCAACCAAACCTTAACTTATCAGTAGAGATGATTCTGGATCTCATAAATGGTAATATTCAGCAACCATATATTGGGAATTACAAGAATCAATATCAAACTTGTGACACGATTTAATCAGATTACGCTAAGTTTGTTGACGTTTCCAAAATGCAGGAGCTCAAAAATTCCCTAGCCCTTTTAGATTTGTTGATGTTAGAGATGTTGCAAATGTGCATATTCGGGCTCCTGAGCTTTCCACAGCCAATGGTAGATATTTGGAGTTGAAAGAGTTATACGGCATTCCGAGGTTTTGAATATTTTGCACCAGCATTACCCTTCTTTGCACCTTCCAGAGAAGTATGTTTTCAGTAGTATTTTCCTTGTATTGAACTCTTTTGGTGCAAATTTTTTGCATTCTTTGATCTGACAGCAGTAACTTGTGAAGGAATTCTTTCCAAATGAGAAAATTTCTAAAAACTTTCAACTATTCTACTGAATCTTAAGTAATGAAACTTAATGTTGTATGAAAATTGGAAAGACTGGAAGAGTTGTTGGCACTTCCACTGACACTTGAGCATTTGGAAAAGAGAACTGTTACATATGACTGTTTCCAGCCATTGTTTATGTATAGTAGAGAAAGAAGTAGCAAATATTAACCATTCATTCTTTCCAGGATTATCCCAATTAATCACTCTATTGTTTTCATACATATTGCATTAAATTATGCAATGAAGTTTATCCAGAGTATTCATCCCGAGTAACTGAAAATTAACCATGTACATGCATATATTTTACTGGTGGCAGATTTGGAGATGCCAAGGATGGACAAGTATACCAAGTTTCTAAGGAAAGAGCAAAAAGTTTGGGCATGATCAACTTTATACCCTGCGAGGTGAGTCTTAAAGACACAATTGAAAGCTTGGTGGAGAAAGGCTTCTTTAATTACTGGATGATTGATGCTACCAGCAATGGAAGTATTTAATGCAAAACATTAAAAATACATTGTGTAATCCTTATCACTTTATCAAAAAGAATAATGAAATTTAGTTGTATTTTCAATAAGGGAAAGGGACAACTGTGTAATCCTTATAGGATTGTCCATCTATCAAGTTCATCTAAAATTCAATTCAAAACTCAAAAGAGTTTTTATGACATTGATTTCTTCGGACCACCTCAATTATTAGCTTACTTTATCCAGTTACCATGTAAGACA
Source organism: Swietenia macrophylla (assembly GCA_032401905.1). Classification (NCBI taxonomy): domain Eukaryota; kingdom Viridiplantae; phylum Streptophyta; class Magnoliopsida; order Sapindales; family Meliaceae; genus Swietenia; species Swietenia macrophylla. The sequence goes on along the minus strand of CP135584.1, from coordinate 1,035,996 downwards.
AATCTTTTCTTCTTTTCAATATTATGATATGGCATTTAATTCGAAAAACTTAATCAAAATTTTTAATGAATTTAATTGCAGGATTAGAATTCTTTATTAATTTTTTATATTTTTAGTTAATTGTATTTATTTAAAAATAATAAAATTATAAAATAAATAAAATAAAATTTTAATTTTTTATTTATTTAATATTTATATATTACTAAATACTTAAAAGTTGAAGATATAAAAGACTAAAAGGATATGTGTGAACTTAATTATACATGAGCCAACAAATTGGCCTTATTTTATTGTTCTTACTAGTTAGAATTAAATAATTGATGAAATTAACCCCAGCAGTTAATGTCCCAATTAATAATTTTCACCTGCCCTTGCCTGCCTGCTAGAGCTGGACCATGCCTGGTCTCCCATTAAATCTCTGTACCAGAATCAAATCGATTTCCACTCCTAAATGCTTGCTTTCATTACTCATTTGTGAATTGTACATAAATTAATAGCTGCATTTTATTTATTTACGAGAAATGATATTTATTCTAATTTAATATATTATCTATCATATATGAACTAATCAAACCTCTAAATCAACTGATGAGCATATAATGTTTGGCTTTCTCTTCTTCTTATACTAAATTAAGTCATTTCTTTAGGGTTTTCTTTAAAGAAGAGGTCAGTACCAGAAAATTTAAAGGTCAATTCAAATTTAAATTTGGTGGCTGAGGAAAGAAGTTATTGGGTGGTAGAAGAAATGGTCAGAAATGTTTTACGAAAGTGAAAAGGGGGATTCGCCTAAAGATAGTGAAATGTCGTTGCATGAAATCTTCGTAGTTCTGTACTGCAGGTAGTGCAAGGTTGTTTAGTTTGGAGTAGTCTTCGTCTCAGTCAGAAAAGCCAAATGTACCTTGACAAGCATGGTGGAAATCTCGATGACATGTTTTAGCTGTGTGTGGCTTTGTTTACCCGGATTCCTCGACAATATCTTCATCTGTAAGGGAAGTTGCTGATGCATGCAGCCAGCGGCCAATTCGAGAGCTAGTAATTGCTTGCCGGTCTTGTCGGCAAATTACTGTTCCCATTGCATACTGTTCTCCTCCGAACATGATTGATCGAGGACGCTAATATTTCATTGTAACGGAAAATTCAGCCTTCTGACCCACAAGAAATTCAACCCAGGCACCCTTCAGGAAAATGGTTTTCAAGTCACGTAACCAATATTAATCTCTTTTTTCACTTAACTGATAACACTTGATAGTCTCTTTCTCTTGTTATTGCTATCTGTGTATGTCTAGCATGTATTGCATAACGTGAATACTCTTACTACCTTTCTGTGAATGACAAAGGGCCAGCCACATGAACACTTAGCATACAAACAGTCAGTAAGCAATTAAAAAGACACATAAATAGGCAATCAGTTGTTGTAAATATATAACGAACACTGCCCCCGGAATTACTTTTTGCGGTTGAAAACTATGATTTCTTACACCGTTCCTCAAACTACTTAACTCTTTGTAGTAATTACATACAATGAATGATTGTAGCCAGTTAGATTTGAAGTTATTTTAGCTTGCCAATTGCAGTTGCAGTTTAGAAAGCTTTATGTTAGCGCGGAGTGGTTTGCTATATTAATTCAAAAGATGAATCTATTAGCTATTACTATTTACTTGTTTTTCGATCTATGTTCTATCAATCGATGAGATACAATATTTTTACTCATCTTTCCATGACTTCTTCTTCAAGTTACTGTCAAGTTTGTCTATCAAAAACTCACTGGATCTATATTACTCATCCTCTTAATTTATTCTTAATTTAAAAAATTAATTTATTAAATAATATTATCTATTTATTTTTATAAATTTAAAATAAATTTATATTTTATTGAACACGTGATATTTAAGTTTAGAATAAAATTACAATATCCTTGCTGTAAGAAAGAGACGTGGATACAACCGAACCGCAAAATATGTATAATAATAACAAAGCAATAACTTGTCTTGAAGAATTATAAATGAGAGGGCACAGATCTAATTGAAAGCTCTTGGCCATGTCATAATGTCTACTATTCCAAGCGCCAATACGAGCTGAAATTACTCAAATTAATTACCATTAACAGTAAGAATAAATGACAATGTCTTTTAATACTGCATGGACGCAGAAAATCATTAAAGCCAATGGATTCTCAACAGTCCAAATAAATTCGGGATTATGTTTTGTGATTACCATTCATTTATTTGCTTAGGTTGTTCAATTTACCGTAGGTAGCCAGGCCATGTGCACCACATTGCTAAGAATATTATGATACTGGTTACAGCTTGTATTTTTGTGTAATAATAATAATAAGAAGAAGAAGAAGAAGAAGAAGAAGAAGAAGATGTATCGTATACGTAGGTTGAGGTTGTGGTAGGATTTGGCTGGCCTCGTATGTAAAATACAAATGGGGAGGAGGTAGTGGTAATGATGGTAGACATCACGTGGAGCTGAACGTGCTCAGATGGGCTGTCAAGTTCTGTAGCCAATAAATGAACACAGTTCTAAAGGATCTTCACACCACCATTAATTTGCTATGTCAGTTCTGTAATCTTTAAGAAATTTCAAAGGATCTTCTTCATTCACTTCTCTTCTTTCCTTCTGTACACTACTACCGACCCCCAGATTGCCTATCTCTACTCGATTCATTTACTCTCTCTCTCTCTCTCTCTCTCTTTCTCTCGTGAACATATTCATACATGTATTCTTGTTTATTGTGAAGACACAACATTATAATGAAACATGTGTTGAAAGTTATCGTCGAGACCTCTTGTGTCAACTTTGATTCGACCCTGTAAGGTGGGCAAAATGGAACCCTAATAAGTTGTAGCAGTGACTTCCATTTGTCTATTCATACTTCTAGATGTGTATACATTGCACGCTCATCAGACTCATGGACAAACTTCTAGGTGGTGTCAATTCCACAGATCGATATCATAATTGTTACCACCTCTTTCTTCTTTGCATTAATATGCAGCAACATTCACCAGTCCTCTAGAGTTAAGGAGTGCTGAGAATGAGGCTGTGAATTCTATTGAATACAACCACTGAGCTTCTTAAATTAGATAGAACTAGACGGCCTCGAAAAGTTGATGCAGGAAGATAATGCTTGTCATCTTTTGGCTTTATTGCTGCATGTGTCCTGCCCATTACCCATTGCGTATTAATTCTGCAGATAGCTAAAAGCTCGCCATGACAGAATTATTATTATTATTGTTGTTGTTGTTATATGAGAGTAATGAATATGTTCCTGATTATATATTAGGGGAAAGATACTACACAGTGCATCAAATTTAGGGCATCATCACGTTTACAACTAAAGGCTTTAACTGCATTCGATGGAAAAATTAAATGGAAGAAAGGAAAGCAAAAGTAAATATTTTCCCACGTTGGTCCGAAGTTTAAGGGCACTTCGGTCGTAAAATTTTGGTAGATCCTCTGCATTTTCATCATATTTATGACCCAAATTTTGCTCTATATATTGCTTGGCAGCCTTGTACTGAACTCATCATCATCTCTTCCCACATCCTTCTTACACTCTCTCTTTCTCTCTCCCGATCGATTTTCACAAGGCTTAATTTTACAGATACTTTTACCCCTAAATGGTGAGGTCTCCTTGCTGCGCGAAGGCGGGTTTGAAGAAAGGACCCTGGACTCCGGAAGAAGATCAGAAACTGTTGGCTTACATTGAACAACATGGCCATGGAAGCTGGCGAGCCTTGCCTGAAAAAGCTGGTGATTTATTTAACTTTCAATGATTAGTAGTTCATAATAAAGAATATGTCTTATATATGCTAATTGATAAGCTTAGCTTTACTCAGTTTTCTTTTTTCGTTTGTCATTTTAGGGCTTCAAAGATGCGGGAAGAGTTGCAGATTGAGGTGGATAAATTACCTAAGACCTGATATCAAGAGAGGAAAATTCAGCTTGCAGGAAGAACAGACCATCATTCAACTCCATGCCCTTCTTGGAAACAGGTAATATCAATTTTTCTTCCATATTAAATTTGCTGGACCTCTCATTCCCTGGAATATCTCTTCATTTTTCTTCTTGTCAAGAAAGGAAACAACTCAGGAAATAAAAAAAAAAAAAAACAGAAAAGAGCAAGAGGCAGAACATCTACTACTAGCTAGCTAGTAGAGCTAGTAATGACCTGATGTCTGATAGTACTTCAAGAAGGCAGTTCCGGTTTTGATAATTATGTTTCTCATTATTAATTATTCTGAATACTAGTTAGGGTGTAGACCAAGTTATTTTCATAGAATAATCCTTTCCTATGATTGCAATATTAATTATATTAGGTGGTCGGCAATAGCAGCTCACTTGCCAAAACGAACTGATAATGAGATCAAGAACTACTGGAACACACATCTTAAGAAGAGACTAACCAAGATGGGCATCGATCCTGTGACCCATAAGCCCAAAACCAACGCCTTCGGCCCCGCCATTGGTCAGTCTAAAGACAATGCGAATCTCAGCCACATGGCTCAGTGGGAGAGTGCTCGGCTGGAAGCAGAAGCAAGACTAGTCAGAGAGTCAAAACTAGTGTCTAACCCTCCTCAACCTCAGCTTGGCTTCACTTCGGCTCAGCTGACGAACAAAGCCACCGCTCCGCGGGCTAGACCACAGTGCCTTGACGTACTGAAAGCATGGCAGGGAGTAGTTTCCGGCATGTTTGGTGTAGCCAGGAACAATCTTGAGTCCCCTACGTCAACCTTGAACTTCCAAGAAAACATGCTAACTACCCCACCAGCAGTTGGATTTAGCGACAACTTTGTCGGAAATTCAATTCCATTCTTTGAGAAACCGAACCAAACGCAAGGATTGAAAGAAACTGTGGATGATTCTACAGCGTTGCATGAAATGATGTACCCTACAGATGATGGTGATGCTGCTGCATGGTTTCAGGACACTTTTAGGGCGGCTGAGAATATTATGGAGGGTTTGTCGGACATGCTGATTTGTGATTCTGGTGAACAGAACTCCTTAATAGTTGCAGAGAACTCCAACGGAGTAACCTACAGTGGCAACATTGAAGACAACAAAAATTACTGGAACAGCATGATTAACATGGTTAATGCTTCCACATCTTGGTCGCCAGTCTTTTAAAATTATTTAACATTAGGCATCAGATAGTAGACTGCTTTTCATGCCTGCATTTAGTGTAACGATTGAGTAAGGCTTTGGAATAAAACTGACTGTTGCAAAATTATCTGAACAATCAGACTCCCTCTCTCTCTCTCTCTCTCTCTCTATATATATATATATATATATATTTTAGTCTTTATATTATATTTCATGACTTGATTACAGCAACTCAAATATTAATTAACAGCTACTTAGTCAAGTTATGTGGCTAAATATGGAGGACAAGAAGATGGCAAGCATTCTTCAGGTTTTGCAACTTCTCGATGCATAAAGAAATTAGTCAAACATCCTCAAGTTGTTGCAAATTAAGCCTAAGGACATGTGACCAACTAATAACTGGAGAGATTTGGACATAAGTCGTGACATGTTAATTTGCAACATACTTTCTGTTATGATTGGTAAGACACATAATTTCAGCGTACAGAAGTTCTGTACGCACTTCATTGATCAGTTCAGATCAGTAGAATTACATACATGATAACGAGCAATGTAGCTCTAATTCGAAGGATTGATTCGATTTCAAATTGGTCTACATTTTTCTCCCATGTCAAATCTAGTTAAAATAGCATTTCCACTGCTAGTCTGATGGAATTATTCATGCAATTGATCTGGCTCGTCCAATCGAAGATGCATCAATTGATGGCCCTCACTGTAGTCAGTCACCTGTCTCTCATCTACACCTTTCCGTTCAATACTCTGCCCGGATGAAAGAAACCTAGATAGCTCTTGTTGCAGCTACAGAAAACCGTAAACCTACTGTGTATATAAGGGATATTCGCTAACCTAGCTATGCCCTTATTCGCGCACGCAGTTGCATAGAAATGTCTGCAATACATATACAGTTAACTTCATGATAATTTTGGCCGCAGTAATCAGTTTAGACTGGCCGGCCAGGCTGCTGGTTTTTCGCGTTTACATGTTTCTCTTCTTGCTATTACAGTACAGAAGAGGAGGAATGTAAAGAAAAAGAGAAAGACAAAGGATAAGAACAGTGATAAATATGGAGAGCCAAATCAACAATAACTCTTTTATCTGCATTATGTTTCATGATAATAAATGACAATGCATTGGTCCATTCTAATCTGGTTGGCTACTTTTACTGTAATATAATGCATGAAACGAACATCTTGAATGCTTTAATGGAATTTCTTCCCAAGTTAATAATACTTTGAAGCTCTCCATCATACATCACTTTATTTATCTCTTACATATCATGAAAAGAATTATAATATGGAGAGCTAGAAACATGAATATCTGGTATGCTCTTCGTGTTGAAATGTTATGAATTTTCATTCATGTATAATTGTTATGGAATAATAATACTATTACATACTAAATATGATAATTACTTTTTTATAAGTTGAGTAAAAAAAATTATATTCAAAATAAAAATGGTTGAATAACACTAAATTTACCAAACTTATATCTGCATTCGCTATAAAAATATAATATTAAATCCATTTTAAATTTATTATGGGTTTGATGTTTTGTTTTTGAACTTGCTATCACCGTCATATTCGTGTGAATGTATGTAAATTTTTAGCAGATTTATTTTTTGAAGAATAATAAAAAAAAAATAATTTGCACCAAACATAATTGGAAATAGAAAAAATAAACCATATTCAAAAATTAAAATTTTTTTAACTGGCAAAGAAAATCTAATAGAATTTTAAAAAAGGAAAAAGGATGATGAACATAGAACAATAGCCACGAGGATTATAAAAATGATTGAAAAAAATTACAAATGAGACGTCAACAACATGGATCATATATTTATTATACGTTAAATAAATATTAACGTATAATATAATTAATAATAAACGATTTAAATTATATTTTAATATATTAACACAGAATATAAAAAAAATCTTGATTTAATCACCAAATGGTGAATATCAATTGTTTAACCAAAAGTAAATATTTACCGGACCCTTTAAATGTTGTGATCTTAAAATTACAAAAATACATTAAAATAACTCCATTCTCGTTTGTTTGTCCACCATATAAAAAAGAGTAATTTAGGGAAAGAATACAATGTATCATAATTAATTAAACGGGTGTAAATAAAGATTTAGAGGGAAACCTAATCCATTAATAAGATCCGACCCGACACCCACCGGATTTGCACTCTTTGTTCTTCTAAGCAGAAACAGCGTCTTAGGCGCTAAATGACCAACATTTTATTTTTTTTATAAACACACCCTTTTGGCTAATGAAGACTGTCTGAGGGGTGTAGTTAGAACTTCTTTCCGTTCGAAGTTTACCGTCACATCCAGTTGGGATCGAATGAAGCTCGAATTATTTGCAACCCGAGAATAATGTCTATTTGTATGGAAATTAACTGGTAATGTATGTCATTCAGCCGAATAACTTGTGTGTCTGATAATCTGATAACGTAATCGAACCGATGATTTGAGATTTCTGATCCGATTCTTTTATTTGATTCAACTTGCTAACTTTTATATTCAATTTAATCTCACCTAGTTAAAGAATCTTAACAGTAATGCGGTATATCGTCAATGATGAAGCCGAAAATTACGCGCCGAAGCTCCAGTCTTTCAGCTGTCAGCAGGAGCTCGGCAGACGTGAATGGAATCCAGATCGATCTGTATACTGGTAGCGAGGGACAGAAAGTGGAGAAGAGATTCTTCACTGAAATGAAGGTAAGCTATGCCAAACTACAATAATTGACTAAGCTTTCGTGTTGATGTTTAGTTTTGATTACTGTGATGAAAGAAGATGGTGAAAGTTAGGGACATTATTGTGGATGTTTGTAGAATAGCACATTGCAATCATAGAACGTAAAGCGATACTATACATTTATCTTATGTGTGAAATCGTTCCCATCTTCTGAAAGTTTTAATGTTACTCCCTTCTGAAACTGCCATTCCTATTCCAGTTTTTCCTCCTTGCCCAACACCAACATAATACAATCTCCATTTATCTGCACTCTCTTCCATCGGACCTAGGCACGGGGATCCCAATCCTTTGTTGTCCCACGCATTCTCCTCTGACGGCTTGAGAACGGGTTGTTCTTGTAGTCTTGTCCAATTCTTCAGCCCGTCCGGGGATACTGCCAGTCCTAGACCTCGTTTTCCATCCACGGCAATACCTTCGTATGCCATTAGATAGTTCCCTTCTTTTTGGTATTTTGTAACAGATGCATTCTTGATCCCGAGCTCATCAAAGGAATCTTTCGATCCTCCTCCCATGATTTTTCCCAATGTCACCCATCTCATCCCATCACGGGATCTTGCAAGTCCTAGAGCAAAATGCCCATTTTCAGAATCAAATGACTGATAGTACATCCTGATATTATCACTGCTATGCACAACTACCTTTGGCCCGGCAATAAACAAAGAATCCCATTCCTTGCTTGAACCCACATCAAGCAGAGCCCCAGAGTGATGATCTCCTTCTATGCTGGCCCAGTGTCTGCCATCTTGGCTGCATGCTAAACCTGGAAGAGACTTGAAAATTTTTCCAATCATGAGATTTTTGTTCTCCTTTTCTCCAATGTAAACTCTTTCTGGGTTCTCTGTAGGAATTTTTGTTACTCCTGGAACCTTCACTTCTTCAGAACCAAATCCTGTGTAATAAAGCCAGTATACAGCGCTGTACATTGGGCTGGACATTATCACCATCTCAGAGGGCCTAATGCAGTCTGTATCAAAAGCCCACCAATTCTTGCTACATTTCATCACTAGACCTACATCCTCAATTGAACAAGCGTTCCCAGTTCCCCGTGCCCAGTGAATTCCATTACTTGAAACTGCTAATCCAATGGAATCAGAAGGATTATTACAGTCATTGCTTCCATGGTACCACATGTACCATCTTTCCTCGCTGTCGCCTATGTATCTTTTCACAACTGGAGACCCGATTTCTGTGCTATCCCAGGAGTTCTTAGAACCTAAATCGAAAACCAAACCCCTTGAAAATGTGGATGTAAGCGCTTGATTTGCCGGGGGAGTTGTTAGATGTCGTGTTGTTGAATTTGAATTTAGTTCGATGGAACGGTTTTTGTTTGTAGCATTGTCGCTGTCAATGCCTTATTTAGTGGAACAGCAAGTCAGAAAGAGGGTACTGTGCCCAGAGTTGGAAAATGGACTACTGAGCTGGCTTCTAAAGCTAGTGCAGAAAGATCTACCACAGGGATAAGAAGCAAGTGCTTCTGGTCTTGTGGAAGGCCATGGTGTTTTGATTGGATATGCTATGTTAATGGTTGTTATCCTTGTATTAGCTGCTGTTGACGATGCGTCCATTATGGGACTACAGTGTAGAGAGGAGATTGGATCTGATATATCAAATGCCTATAAAATAATACCACGCTCATACGGATTTTATATGAATATGAGATTCCTTCTGGATCCATCTAAGATTTCCTCCCTCTGCTTTTCTCTATTATAAACAAGCCCTTACACCATGTGAGGTCTATTCCACCCAGAAAAAATGGAAGGACTTACTATAGTTGTTATTTACCTTTCCTATCTACTATTCTTCCCCATAATTTAGGCACCAATAATAAACATTATTGTGGTAATTTCTACCTGTCAGATAGTAAAGACAAAGACCTGAGTTGGGAGCACTTGGTTTGACTTTTTGGATGCTACTTAGTTCTAATAATTGCATCTAGTAGTTCTCTAACTTAAATGTTTGTATTTCATAATGTGAGAATTATTTGCCATTAGCTTCCAAGTATCTGTTCTTTTAAACTCTTTGCTGACTCAGGTCCTGCACACAAAGAAATTAAGAACTGCTCGCTGAGGTTTAATTAGTCTTTGGGTTTGTAATTCAAGGGCAATAGTATTCGGTTAGCATTATTGTAGCGGCCATCAAGAGTCTAATGCCTTAATCGGTCTTGAAAGTTAGCTTATAATTCTGTCGCCATGCTCGATGGAACCATAAGGCAGCAATGACCTTGGTGTTCTTGATAAGAGACTGAACTTTCATGGTACCTACTTATCAAAGCATGGAGCAGGAAAAAAAAAACTGCACACTGTTATCAATGGATGATCCATTTTACAGACCTGGTGCTTGTTTGGACCAGCAACTGAGTTGCAACTTGTCATGTGTTCAAATGTCACCAACTTGATTCCTCAAAATTTCTTTCCTATCATTTGCATGGTTGTGGGTGTTTTCCAATTACAAAATCAATGCACACGTCTTAATAGTTTTATCTGTATAATAGCAAATTCCTGACTGATACTATTACTTTGTTCATTGTTCTTGCGAACCACATGCAGACATCACCATGTCCGCTCCATGTCCGAGATTACGACGAAGATCTGGCCACAACATTGTATGATCATCTGAATTGAAGGTTGAGGAAGACTAAACATCAACACGTGAGCATCTAACTTTCTTTAGAATCTATCAGTCAACATCTTTCTGTAAAGGTACCTAACTTAAAACACAAAGGCAACCAACTTTTGGGCAGTCCAGTTTACTGGATTATCACAGAAAGGGGGAGCCAAATAAGGACTAGGATGATATGCTTTAATGCACATGACCAACCACATCATTCTACAGATTCTCTGATTGATTATGGTTCCAATCTGAATAAAGGTGCAGTGTGTAGTTGTTGAGTGAAATTGTTAGCCAATCCAATAATTAATGAATATAAATTGTCAGAAAGAGAAAGAAAGGTTTCAAATAATAAAGTCATGGAGTAAGCAGTAAAGGGAACATGCAAAACATTTTTTTTGGGTCAGATTATAATTAAGCCCTTAAATTTTGATTTATTTGTACCAAGAGAGTTGTTTTCTTTTGGGCCAGTTACTTGGGTTTGTTTGATTGGGGCAGGAGTAACCATTTTGTGATAAACCAAAAAGAAAAGAACATATGACTATTTTCTCACTTTGAAAAAAGGGGAGAAATCTGCAGTTCTACAGAGAAAACTCGGTTTACCATTGTTATACTGTGCCGCAAAAGTGAAGATCATAGCCTTTATGAATCAACCATGGCCGTGGAGGTTCATCACAGAGAATCAGCTAGCTTGATCATCTTTTACTCCTTCCTCCTCTCCCCACTGCAACAGAAGAAGTGTGGTAACTTTACCCAACCCAGCTCCTGCAACACAATAATTGATTACACACACTCATTCAATCTCAAGTATCTAAAGAGGTGGCATTAAACCAAGCATGTTTCAAACTCATAAGCTGAAAAGGTTATGGCATTTGATTAAGAAGGATGGCTTAGGTAAATCACTATGACATTGTGCAGGCACATGGGGGGGGGGGGGGGGGTGTGGAGGATTGGGGGGAGTTTATCAGCTCACCAGCTCACTGAAAATATATCATGTTTGCAAATAATAAAACAAACAATGCTAAAGTCTAGAGTAGAGCATCCATGAATCTTCCTAAATTACCATGGAGAAGACTTCAAGTAAAGATTGCCTCATAATGCTATGGAATTGTTGAAATACCCAAAATAATCAATGGTTTTGTCTAGCTGGTTTCAGTTCCTTGTATAGAATAGCAAACCCATGTTAAATTTTGTCCAAAAGAGGACCAAAACAAACTAATTCACTTAATCATATCTTATCATGATAAAAGCCTCAAATGTAATAACGTACATCCAAACCATCAAACATGAAATATAACATCCTAATACTAATTTGGAAAAATTCTTACTTGCAGTGAATAATAACTGAAACAGGTTTCAAAGCCTTTGGTCCATTTGCAATGCCTTTCTTGTGGGGAGAAACCTGCATGGTTAGTAAAGCCTTAAAAATCATTGTCGTATAGAAACAAAATTTTACCAACCCCAGATCCATGGCAAAACAGCTATGTACCAAGGGATGGTGAATGGCATTCATGTACCAAGAAATTGCATCTTTAGATGTAAGAATATAGAAATAATATCAGAAGCAAACATGCATTCAGAGGAAACTTTGACAATTTCAATTAACCAAAACAAAAATCAACAGCGCCATTAAACATAAATCCCAACCCTCTCTTACCATACCCAATTCGAGTACAATTAGTAAAGGAAAAACAACGGTAGCTCCTAAACTTGGTAACTCTTTAACCATATGGAAATACAGCTGATGCATAACTCAGAAAAATTCTCCATAAAATACGACCAAAATTAAAATACTGTTATATTGAAGCAATACCAGAAACAATATCTTCATACAGACTTTTATTCAACTATGTTATGATAACAACTGAAAAGTCAATCTTTCAGCTGGAATATAACAATAATAATGAAAAATAAAAGGATGCGGAGTAACGAAAGTTTTTTACCTTTCTTTTTGGAACAGCCATGAGTTCCATAGACCCACCAAAAGAGAAACTGGGGAACCCGAATTCAATGTTGTTGCCGTTGGTGGTTTTGTCTGGGCTTTGATCAAACTCGGGCAAAACCATCGGCGGAGATGCAGCCGGAGAACTGATAGCCACATCCAACGGTGAAGGAAGAGCCGAGGCGTGGGCCCATCTTCTGAACGGTGACGTCCATCCCCATACTACCACCGGCACTCTTCAGTACCGCCAATCCCAACGCCATTTTGATACCACTGCAAGTGCGAAGTGAGTGCTGTTAAGTCTTTTTGGTAAAACGTCGGTGATTGAGAAGAGTAACGTCGTTTATGAGTTTACTTGGTTAAAGAATAAAAAAAAAAAAAAAAAGTGTTATCCCTGAAGTACTCGGTTTTCGTTTATTGCATTTATGGGATGGTTGGGGAGAATTCAATTAACCAGGGCTTGTACTCGGGATGGTAACGGGCCGGTGGCAGGAAAGGAGATGGCACATAGGAATGGTAACGAGTCCAGTCGGAGACAACACGGGGATTGCCATTCTCGGTTTGTCCCATTTTTGAGAGGAGATCCTCGTTTTCGCTTTGGAGTGAAGATCCCTAATATACACGGATTCTTGTTTTGTAATTTTATTGTAAATTTTATTTATTTATTTTGTTTTTGTTGTGCTGTGGAATAATAAATAAATAAATAAAACTGGATTAAAGAGGAAATGTTTTTGTGTCAACACAATCAAGTGATTTCAGGGCTATGTTGTCGAGGACAAGAGAAATTCAGGTCTTCCAACAAAACCAAACCTTGGTTGTGTGATTTGATGGCATTTTCCCAAGAAATAAAGTTCAAATAAAATGAAAAAAGAAAGTTTGAGTTACTGCATACTGCTGAGATATTCCAAATGAAGACAACAAAATATTCATGCCCATCCTCCTAAATTCAAGTTTCCTCCAAATGTCCATGCCCATTTTTAGAACCAGCCTCACTTCCAACATCTCACCACAAGGACAATGTATAATTATTCATGTTAATCAAATATATATATATATATATATATTGAACTGTTGAAGTAGTATTCAAATTGTTGTCTCCTTTGCAACCATGAAAGTATTTTGGAGTCATTATGACAATAATAAACTGTTGGAAAAGCCATAAAACAAATAAGCACATTGAAGCTCCAATTTGGCTTCAAACAATTTCTGTAAAGTTTTGAGTTGCTGGAGGCCTAGTCAATCTATGAAATGAGAGGGAAACTAGTTTATTTAATATGAAAATTGGAAGGAGCATAGGTAAAATGTGATTATTACATTGAAGCTATGATTGAACAAGCACTATGTAAGCAAAATCGAAGCATAAAACATACCTTCAATCATCATTGTTCAAATAACAACTCTCTAAATCTTTTAAACACTCAAAACTAACACAAAAGTGTCTTCTAGCCTATTCCTCTAAGCCTCTCTATGATGAAATTATTTAGTTGTAGGCATATACTAGGCTAGGGATCCTTCTATAGCAGATCTTTAAACTGCTTAAACCTCCTACAATCGAAGAAATAGAGTTAATAAATTCTGTGCTATCATAAAATTAATTTATCATGTGGCCCACTTGAAGGGGAATTCTAACGTACTATCAACCACTTTGAGGCCCCAACTCATATCTTCGCAGTGTCTCACATGTGGAACAACTGTACCTGGATCAATTCCCTTCCTTGCCTTGCAGTCATAAAATGGAGGAGCATGAAAACAAGGCTCCATCGACATGGCCCGTACACAGGGGGGATCCGGGGCTGTTTCATTATCAGGCTTGTAAAGAATCCATGGTGTCAAACCTCCAAGACCCTGAGCTACATAGCCAAATGTAGACCATGGGCTTGTTACTAACACATCAGTCAAACTGAGGAGATACATTTCGGCCAATGCCTTCCTGTTGTGCAAGTTATTCTCTGTCTGTTGATACTCTTCATGGCTTGGCTGGTAAACACCAACCACATCACCAGTCACAGTTGGATGTTCCCAGTACACATTCCTCAAGTTCTCATAGTACCCAGCATTTAAAGAGGTCATTAGAACAGATTTTAATCTAGACTTCGCTGATGGTGTGACAGCAGATCCTTGCTTATCAACTTCAGGCAGCAATTTCTCCTTAAGAGTACAAGCTTGAATCTGATCCATCACATATTGAAATGGACCAGGTCGTGTATCAAAAACTCTTACTTGAATTCCTATTCTCTCATCTGCCCTGGCCAAGTATGCTTGGTAGTACCTGGTAATTAGCCCCCACACATGGTTTGACGGGTGGAAAAGATACCGAACCAAGTGGTGGAAAACAGTTCCTTTCTCGGGAAATAATTTTCCAAGTTCATGTCCAAAAGCCTGGATCAAGAAGAGTGATGGCACAATATAATTATCTGTTTTAATCATCAACCAGGGAACTTTTCCAAGAAGGGCTTGATATTCATCACAGAAAAAGAGCTTATCAAAATGCTGATAATCATGAACAAGATGGATATATAGATAGGAAGGCAATGATTTTGTTGAAGTGTCTATGATGCGATCATTCAGCAACTTCCCATAACACTGAGGAGATTCCCGATTAAAGCTGTTGAACTTATTCGCAATGGGGAAATCCAGGGGTAGAAGCCATGATGTCTCAGGAAATGGCTCACAAAAGAGATCAACCATGTCCTTACCTCGATCAACAAGCAGGACTCTATCTGTGAGGAGAGCATAAAGAAATACTGATGCTATGGATATAATCTTGTTTCCCAAGCCACTGAATGATATCCAAACAACATATTTACAATCCGTGGAACCAATATTGATTTTATGGCTAGACTTAAGTTGCTTCAGGGCTTTGTTGTAGGATTCAGTACGTGGTCCACAGCGTTTGTGGAGAGCTTCATAATTTCTGAGTTTAGAAAGGAGATAACGAGAAGGCTTATGAGGTGATGTTTTGCGATATAAAACAGACTGATACCTACTTAAGCAAGAGCCTTCATTGAATCCCGCAGCAAGAAGTCCACCAAGAAGTTTGTCTTTAGGCTGGTCATCAGATTGGGGGTAATCTTTCACAGAACCTACAAAATTGGATAGAAGAAACGACCCAACTAAATAAACTTTATATAAAATCTCCGAAGGCATCAGATTGCTGAAAGTTTATAAAAACTGGCATAGGTAGATACAATTTTGAAAAATACAGGAAACAAAACAGAGGGTTTATTAAAGGTGTTTGTTGCTGATTAGGGGCACTGCAACAACTGTCATTGGGAGTTATTAGATACTATATAGATTTAGACCAAATGAAGAAACAAAAGCAGAAAGAAATAATGTTATACATTGGGGATTTTATACCTGATAACAATAGGATTTATCCGTAAAACACTGAGGTGAAGAGAAAATATCTAACAGAATAACTAATTGAAACAGCATAAAGTTTGTCGTAAAATATTATGCTTCTATTTCACTTTGAAATCACAACAGCTAAGGAGTTGGACAGGAGAACTAATATTTGTTGTCCACCCACCCACTTATACTTAACCGTTGACAGATGGATTAAAAACCAAAGCACCTCAATCAAACATACCCTAAATGTAGATACTTTATAGCTCCTAAGCACCACTAGAAGTACACTGAAGCAGCATTTAGATCTATGGTCATGAAACCTATGCAACAAAAATACAGGAGAAAATTTGAATTGTTCTACCGTTAGTTGCAAGATCTACAGCTATGAAATCAACCCCATTTGTTACATTTCCATCATATTTTCAGCTCATTAACTTGCCAAAACGCCAAATTTGATCCCATTTCGCCGAACATTTACATTCAGACCTCATTAGCATGTAAACTACTTCACAGAGGTACAAATGAGAACAGAGTTTTTCCTCACCTTTACTTACAGAAGAAACATTTCGGCCGTCCACGATTCTGGCGTCGGCGAATCTGACGATGTGATCAGACGGCTGGTGACGAAGGATCAAGGAGAGAGTGATGAGGACTGGGAGAACGATTAAACCAACAGCAAAAATCTTTGTAATCCTCATAGCATTGCAAGGGAATCTCTTCGACGGAGCTCGTACGAGTTCACTGATCCGTTGATCCGCGTGATTTAACGGAGATAACCTCCTCCTGAATGAATTCAGATCCATATGAAGCTGAATATCAGCTACTCATGGGGCCGTTCTACGATAGCGGGATGGAAATCGCGGTATTTATACTGTAAAATAATTGGACCTTTGAATTAAATCTACGGTCCTTATTTAATTAAGTAATAATTTAATAAAATATTAAATTAACCAATTAAATATAATTTTGTTATTACTTAAAATAAAATTTTAATCCAATTAAAAAAAATTATTTTCGTGTAATAATTATGTAATAAATCTATACACACACGCACGCGTATATATACACCGACATCAAACGAGTTAGGAGAGATATTTTCACTCAAACCCTCATTGTTTGTGCTTATTTTATCATTGATCAACTATTTAAAAACTAAGCACAACGGTCCCCACTAGTGTCTAAAACTAATTTAGTTTTTTTTTTTAAAGGAAATATCTTATTTTAATAACAGGTAATTTACCGAGGCAGTCTGAAGCAGGCGGGGAGATTGGGAAAATGTTCCATGGAAAGCTTGATGAAGAGCTCAACAAGGTCAATACGTTTTATAAGGAGAAGGTAGAGGCAGCAAATGTGGGAAGCAGGTGAGCTTGATAAAGAAATGGGTACCTTGATTGCATTGCGAATCAAGGGGATAGGAAAAATCCTTCTGCTGATAATGCTACTAAAGTGCCCTTGAGAAGCAGTGCTCCAGGCACAACTAGGAGTCCAGGACTCTGGGTAAGTGCAGAGTTACTACCATTTTGTTACATATGAGAGCCATATTACGCTTGAAATTGACAAAATCATGGTAAATGTGCAGCAAGAGATAGTATGGATTTGACGGTTGAAGCGGATACGAGAGATAATTATCAAGAGGAAGAGTCCACCGGTGGCCTTGAAGCCAGTCGAGTTATCAAGTGGTCATTCAGGTCTCTAGGAAACTATATGTTGCATTTCTTCAACTGTTTTCTGGTTCCCATCTATATGTCTGTCTTGTCATTGTCTACATTAGCATCCACCCCTCTGTTAAAACAAGAAAAAAAAAAACACTATTTCAAGGAAACCCATTCAAGAAAATTTATAGCCTTCGAAGTTTTATGTAATTTGTAGTGCCTCAGTCAATTGTACGAAGAGAAGGATGGGATAGTTTGAAATACTTCTTGATAATTGTTGCTGTTCTTGTTAGAACAGCTTTTGAACCGAAGAAGGGAACTAGCTGGTTTGTGTTGGCATTAGTCAGCTCAGCTATTGCAACAGCAATGAGCACATATTGGGATATTGTCATGGATTGGGGGTTTCTGAGAAGGAAATCAAGCAACCCATATTTGAGAGATACAGTTGTTATTTCCTCCAAGAGTGTCTGGTTTGCGGCCACGGTATGGCTCTGTGACTAAACTTGAAGTGTTCTTGTTTTCCGTTGATAGCTTCTGATAGTGACGCAATCTTTTTGTGGGATTCATTTTGTCTGTCCACCTTCCTTCAGTGTTGTTTTTAGCTACCGTAGAAAGCTTCTTCCCAACTTGAACGTGTATACCAGCCAATAGGCTGAAATTGACATAAAAATCGGAACATCTGTTGAGGGCAAAGTTTGTCAAGTTCCTCGATACTGACAAGCAAATATTATTGTAAAACACGGCCGTAACGTAAAAGAATTGATAATAATACAGTAATAATAAAGTAAAAGGATATCAATACAGAGTCCGACAGACCTGGGCCTAAATTTGACAACAGTCCACTCTAAGCCCAAGTAGTTAGGTTACCCAAGTCTGTCTTCATCTTGCTTAAACGTCGTCGGACTCCAAACTCTGCTCCAACCAAGTTCATCTAGCCGCCCCTCGCATCTGCGCTCCCAACTCCAACACCAATTCTGCTGCAAAGCCCAACTCACATCGTTTCTTTCAGACTCTCTATCTCGCTCTCTCTCTGTTTCAACTCCAGCCGTCGGTCGTTTCTTTAACAGCTGGTACGTTCCTCTCAGCCTCTCACATGCTGGTCGTTGCTAGGATTTACATATGATGCAATCATCTGTAATGGACTGTTTCTTTTGTTTTCAATTCTGTTTTTGGTTCTTCACTGTAATGGATTGTAATAGGATAAGGAATTCATATTTACCTTGGCCACTGGACTTATAAAACAATGCTTATTTCTTCCAAATAGGTATATTAAATGCAATAAACAGAAAAACAGAGTACTTCACTGTAAACCCATAAACTTCACTCTTGTCAATCACCATCTTCTTACCAAAAAGACCTAACAGCAGTCACTTTGCACTTGCAGTGGTATCAAAATGGCCTTGAGATTGGCGGTACTAAAGAGCGGCGGTGGCAGTACGGTATGGACATCACCGTTCAGGAGATGGGCCCACGTCTCGGCTCTTCCTTCGCCTTTGGATGCGGCTATCAGTTCATCGGCTGCATCTCCGCCGATGGTTTTGCCCGAGTTTGATCAAAGCCCAGAGGAAACCAACAACAGCAACATTGAATTCGGATTCCGCAGTTTCTCTTTTGGTGGGTCTATGGAGCTCATGGCTGTTCCAAAAAGGAAGGTAAAAAAACTTAACTTTTTCTCTTTTCTGTAAACTCCACATCATTTTATTTTCATTATTATTATTATTATTATATTTCTGCTCAAAGATTGATTATTCATTTGTTATTATAACCTAGTTGAATAAAAGTTTGTATGAAGATATTGCGTTTCTAGTATTACTTCAACATGCAGTATTTTTATTGTGACCGAAATTTGTCAAGAAATTTTCTGAATTGTGCATCAGCTGTATTTCTATCAAGTTTAGAAGCTACAGTTGTTTTTCCTTTACCAATTGTACTCGAATTGGATATGGTTAGAGTGTTGGGGTTTTATGTTTGATGGTGTTGTTGATTTTTTTATTTTTTATTTTTTGTGTTCATTGAAATTGTTCAAGTTTCTTCTGAATACGTATTTGCTTCTGATATTAATTCTATATTCTCATATATAAAGATGCAATTTCTTCTTACATGAATGTCATTCACCTTCCCTTTGTACGTAGCTGTTTTGCCATGGACCTGGGGCTGGTAAAATTTGTTTCTATATGAAAATGATTTTTAGGTTTCGCTAATTGTGCAGGTTTCTCCCCACAAGAGAGGCATTAGAAACGGGCCAAAGGCTTTGAAACCTGTTCCAGTTATTATTCGCTGCAAGTAAGAATTTTTCCAAATTAATATTAGCATGTCATGTATTCATGTTTGATGGTTTGGATGTAGGTTATATGATTAAGTGAACAAGTTTGTTTTGGGTCATTTTTGGAACAAAATTTAATTTGGGTTTGCTATTCTATACAATGAACTGAAACTGGATAGACAAAACCATTGATTATTTTGGGTATTTCAACAATTGCATAGCAATGTGAGGCTGTCTTTATTTGATGTCTTCTCTGTTGTAATGCAGGACAATTCATGGTTTCTCTACTTGGATTAGAACATTATTTGTTTCATTGTATTGCAAGCATGATATATTATCAGTCAGTTGATGACCTTTTTCCTACCTTTTGAACAAGAACTAAGGTTGTAGCAGTTTTAGGGTTAGATGATTAGGGATTTGTGACATATATATTATGGTCTCAATATTTTTGGCTTTCTTCTTTCTGCGGTAGATAGATGGTGATTTTCCAATTTGGCATCTTAAAACAGAAAAATAATTTTGAAAGCAATATCTTGCAGGCCTTGAATGAAGATATGGTTTTTCATGAATTCATCTTCACCCTTCTTCCTGCACAATGTCATAGTGCTATGTCTAAGACAACTTCTTCATCAAAACCTTTTCAGCTTTATGAGTTTGTAACATGCTTGGTTTACTGCCACCTCTATTGATACTTAAGATTGAATGAGTACATAGATATTCATAAACAGTCTTGTGCTTAATCAATTATTGTGTTGCAGGAGTTGCGGTCGGGTAAAGTTACCGCACTTCTTCTGTTGCAGTGGGGAGAGGAGGAAGGAGGAAAAATGATCAAACTCGTTGATTCTCTCTTGACATACCTCCCAGGCCATGGTTGAATTACAGAGCCTATGTGTATTACTCTTTATATGATCTTCACTTTTCCGAGACAGTTTAATAATAGAAATTCGAGTTTTCTTGGTAGAAATGCAGATTGCTTAACGAGGATTGAGCAGCAAACCTCAGGATCAAGAACAAAATCAATGGAATTAGTACATTACTCACTGTATAAGACTTTGATTATTCAGTTTACAATCCATTTGATATGCCAAATTCAAGGATATATTTCCTCATGATTACAATTTCAGTTATCTTTCCAACTTCATCAATTAGATTCAAGCAAAGTTCACAGGTTCAGAAAGAGGGAACCAAGCTAAACAGATATTATGGCTCGAAAACAAGCAAAGCAGTATCCTATTTCACATGACTCAAGAGTTAAAAAAAGACGGTTCACATTCCGTCCAGGACACGCGTCACATATCGGTGGGATATTGTAATTCTCCACCACAACCAATAAATACGAGATGAATTACGCTGGTTCATAAGACCACAGAATGAAGCTGGTGCTGGTCAATCGAATGAAATGTTTCGTGTAATCAGTAATCGGAGATGAGTTGATGGATTTGATTGGTAAAGACCACGTACAAGTGGTGCTCTAGAGAACACTTGATTCTTGAGCATAACTAACTAGAAAGCAGCATGCTGTAGGCAGACTAAACAGAGCAGAAGTTTTTGGGGCACAGAAGTACGTCTTATTTTTGGTGCTCGAAGAAATATACATCCAACGGAGGTTTTAACAATGGCTTTCTGAAAATCTCATCTGATTTGGTCTTTTTTTCTTGTTTAGATTAGTTTTAGATAGTTTGTGTTATCGTATTATTATTATTAATACGATAAAATTATTTAATTAATAAAATTAAAAAATATATTTATTAATAATAAATAAAAAAATTAATAAACTTATTTCATTAATTACATGATATTACCGTGTCAGCAATATTCATCCTATTTAACCTCGCTCTACTCATAGCTGTGCATGTTACCATCCTTGCATTACTGATAGGATCTCTTGATGGTTAAGTTGCATGTCATTGAAATATACATGTTCATCAAGAGATAAAAGATTGTGTAGGATGAAGCACACACTTTTCCAGTTTCTGGTGCAACAATTTGGACTTTCACATATTTTTACATAGTGTTTGGCCATTTTTACAACCAGAACCAAGTCAGGCTGGATTGAAATTCCAACTACCTGCAGTCTTGCCCTTTCTCGGAATGGGAAACGATTGATAATTCAAGAGGAACTTGTTGAAACCTCAATTTCATGTTTGGTAACATATTCTGCTGTAAAATTAGCTTTTGAGATAAATATCCTGTAGCAAAAAGATAAACTATATCTTCTTGCAAGCCTTATTTTCCCACCTTATCGGCATACCTTCTCAGTTTTCAGTTTCAAGTTATATTTTCCTCTTGAATTAAAGTGTATGCTTATGTTGTGTATGTGAGCTTGTCAAGTTTAAACTTCTTTTCAATGTAGAGATCAACCAAGGTTTACTAGAGAAGCTGGACCTGCGTGTTTTACTACTAGAGAGACAGAAAGATGAAATTCGGCAAAGAGTTCAAGAAACAAAAAGTGCCTGAGTGGATTGATGCATATATGGACTATAATGGTCTCAAACGAATATTGCATGAAATCATGCTCAACGAGTAAGCAACACCCAACTCCATTGAGAGACTTACAGCAGAAGTTGGCATTGCATCGAACCTTCAGGGGACTGAATCATCGATCCAGAAATGCTGTCAAGAGTGGGGATATTAAAGACCCAGTGATAGAGGTTAAGTCATTGCCACGAGATGGTTCGGGACATTTTTACAAGACTAATTTCCCGAGGCAGTCTGAAGGAGGAGGGGAGATTGAGGAAATGTTCTTTGGAAAGCTCCATGAAGAGCTCAACAAGGTCAATGCGTTTTACAAGGATAAGGTAGAGGCAGTAACGCGGGAAGCATCAGATCTTAACAAACAAATGGATGCCTTGATTGCATTGCGAATCAAGGTGAATAGGAAAAATCCTTCTGCAGATACTGCTACTAAAGTGCCCTTAAGAAGCAGTAATCCTGGCACAACTACGACTCTGGGTAAGTGCAGAGTTACTGCCATTTTGTTTCTTTTGTGCATAATTTACCTATTCTGAACAAAATTTTGAAATTTTCCAGCGGGGGAGTCATCGTTTCCCGTTGAATTATTGTCGCATGCCAAAGCTGTGGGAATGAGACACACAGAGGGATCTGCAGTTGAGATGAGTAATAGAAGTCCACTAGAACAATCAGTTGAATCTTCGAGTGGTCGTGCAGAATTCCTGATTTCAAATTTGTTAGTTTGAGAACCATCTTACGCTTGAAATTTACAAAATCATGTTAAATGTGCAGCAAGTGATAGTATGGATTTGACACTTGAAGCGGATACGAGAGACAATTATCAAGAGGAAGAGTCCACCGGTGGCCCTGAAGACTGAATTTACCACTACCAATCATAATAGAGATGGCAAAGAAGAGAAGAACTTCCAGAAGTACAAAGAGCACTCTATAGAAATCCTTTAGCATGTGAAGATTAACAATACACTTGAATCTCCAATATCAACCATTAAAGGTGTTTTCAAGGATTCAAAAGATGATGAATTGAGATTCAAAAAAGGGGAGTTGAAAAAAGTAGAAGGACAATTAAAAGTTGTATTCATCCAATTCTATCAGAAGCTCCGTTTTCTCAAGCACTACAGGTAACTAACAGTAAAAGAATCTGAAAAACTTCTATTCCACAAAGATGTTTACTTAGCTCATGGAATTGCGATTTTCTCCATTCTTCTATTAATTGTGAACCAGTTTTATGAATCTTGCTGCATTTTCCAAGATCATGAAGAAGTATGAGAAGGTCAGACACCAAATCCTTATTTAGGTTAAGAGTTGCATTATTGTCGTACAAATTAACAAAAATGCAGTTCATTTCAAGTTCTGATACTGGAGTCATTATACATTGTCTAATTTATTTCTTATATTTCATAAATGCAGATCACATCAAGGAGAGCATCCAAATCATACATGAAAATTGTGGACAACTCTTACCTTGGCAGCCCCAGTGAGGTCTTTCTCGCATACTTGAATTTGATTCACATAATCGTGATGTTGGTATAGCATAAACAGGATAGTTGATTCGCATTGGAAAATGTCACAAACAATGTGTCATTGATTCATTCCCAGAAATTTTGACAAAGCAGGCATTATAGTTCATTGCACTAGGCTTGAAGGCTGACAATTTTAAAATTTCTCCTCAATCTTGATTTCCAATGATTGAGCAAACAAAGAGAAGATTTCTATTTTCTTGAACATGTATGAACCACTTGTCAGGCCAGTCCTTCATTAGATGATTCTGGCTCCAATTAGAAACTAGAAGCTCAAGCCTCTTTGCTCATTTGGGTCGTGTAAATGAAGAGAATTTCAATATAAGCTGTTATTTCGGCTCATGCATTTTATCATGTTATCTTTTTTAAACATCCTTCCTGGTGAACTAGTATAGATTTAATTTATGCCACCATAGGTTAACAATCTGTTGGGAAAGGTGGAGGCTACCTTCATCAACCATTTTTCGAACTTAAACCGCAGAGATGGCATGAAGTCATTGAGGCCAAAAGAAAAAAGAGAAAGGCACAGTGGAACTTTCTTATCCGGTATGTAAATTCTTTACCAGTTAAAACTCATTGCTTGAAATATTCATAGTAACATGGTTAGTATTTTTTTGGTTATGTGATATTGATTGTTTTTATTTATTTATTTTTACCTTCAGGTTTCTTTTCTGGTTGCTCTATTGCATTACTTGTTGCCGTTATATTAAGAATAGAAGCCGCCGGAAATCCAATGGATAAGAAGGAGGGTGCTGCGTACATGGCTAACGTTTTCCCTCTTTACAGGCAACCAAACGCTTCACCCTAGAAACTGTTTGTTAACCCTAGAATTTACCTAGAAGAGCTCTATCAATATTTGTGAGCCAGCCTGTGTTTTCAGGGAAAATCATTTGCTTATCCTTGCAGTTTGTTTGCATATGCTGTCCTGCATATCCTCATGTACACCCCAAACATATACTTCTGGAGCCGTTACCGGGTCAACTATCCATTTATATTTGGTTTCAAGCAAGGAACTGAATTAAGCTATCGGGAATTCTTCCTCCTCAGCACAGGTCTTGCAGTACTAGCTCTAGTTAGGTTGCTGGCAAATTTGCACTTGTAAATGGGCTCAAGAACTCCACATCACAAGAAATTAATTGAACTGGTTCCTCTGTTCTCAATGACAATTCTTTTGACAGCATATACCGTTCAAGTCGTTTCTTCTTCATTAAATCTGCATTTCGCTGTGCTTGTGCCCCTCTCTGCAGGGTGAGTGAAATCAAATAACAAAATGTTATAGATGATGTATTTAAGATGAGCAAGGTGGCATATTTTATTGTTTTTCCCTTTCAGGTTACACTTTCAGACTTTCTCTTGGCAGACAATCTTACTAGCCAGGTTTTACTTTAGACCCAAAGCAAGTGCCACAGTCATAGCGTTTATAATGCTTTCTATTTTGTTGTTGCTGTTGTACAATTCTGGCTTCCTTTCCTGCAGGTTTTATCTCAGTTTTTCTATTCACTTAGTTTTGCATGTCTGCAAGTTTTGATGGAGGAAAGCATCATATATGGATAATAATGGTACTGTCATGGCGGTCATTCAGGTCTCTAGGAATCTATATGTTGCATTTCATCAACTGTTTTCTGTTCCCATCGATATATGTCTTGTCTTTCTCTATATTAGCATCCACTCCCCTGTTAAAACAAGAAAAAGAAAAAAGAAAAGAAAATGTCAAGGAAACCCCTTAAAAAAAATTTATAGCCTTTGAACTGTGCACTTACAGTTGGTTTATGTAATTTGTAGTGCATCCGTCGATTGTACAAAGAGAAGAATGCAGAATATGGATGGAATGGTTTGAAATACTTCTTGATAGTTGTTGCAGTTCTTGTTAGAACAGCTTTTGAACTGAAGAAGGGAACTACCTGGTTTTTGCTGGCTTTCATCAGCTCAGCTATTGCAACAGCAATGAGCACATATTGGGATATTGTCATGGATTAGGGGCTTCTGAGAAGGAGATCTTAAGGGATAAGCTTGTTATTTCCCACAAGAGTGTCTATTTTGCAGCCATGGTATGGCCAAGCGACTAAAATTGAAGTGCTCTTATTTTCTATTTGTAGCTTGTGATAGTGATGCAATCTTCTTGTGGGATGTGTTACAGGTCCTGAATATAGTGCTGAGAATTGCTTGGATGCAGTTAGTTATTGAATTCAATTTGCATTCTCTTCAGAAAATGGCAATAATAACCATCATTTCCTGCCTAGAAATTATTCGTCGAGGCATTTGGAACTTCTTCAGGCACATCTCCTCTTTGGCAATTAGGAATAGCATTTTTTTAGAGTTCTCTTCAGCTGCCCCCCCACAACGGTGTTATGNAGGAATAGCATTTTTTTAGAGTTCTCTTCAGCTGCCCCCCCACAACGGTGTTATGTGCATTAATGTCACCCATTTACTGATAAAAAATGAAACTAATACTGAGAAATGAACATGCATGTTGAATTAGGTTGGAGAACGAGCACTTGAACAACGTTGGCAAGTACCAAGCATTCAAGTCAGTTCCGCTTCCTTTCAGTTACCATGATGATGAAAACGACAAAGATGATTAACATCACCAGAATCTCAATCCACTATGTTGAAATTCAAGAAGGGAAGTATCATTGCTTTGAGAATAACATATACAGTATCCAGAATGGTTCACAGGCATTTACTTGTCACATTTTCGACCTTATACAACTCTCTGACTTGAAACTGTAACACAGGCTTATATCAAACTGCTTCATATATATGTACCAGATATTTTAACAACTGATAGACATGCTTCATATTGAAAGTCAGCTGCAGTTGGCAGTTTGATATTCATCAATGCTATCATCTTGCTGTGTCCCCTGGGCCTGGTTTCTGCAGTTTTGGCATATGCATGAACAGCTAAAT
The DNA here is from genome assembly GCA_032401905.1 of Swietenia macrophylla. NCBI lineage: Eukaryota > Viridiplantae > Streptophyta > Magnoliopsida > Sapindales > Meliaceae > Swietenia > Swietenia macrophylla. The sequence continues at coordinate 1,009,419 of CP135584.1, read as the reverse complement.
AAATGAAGTATTTCTATTATTTAATAACTAATATTAAATAAAAATAATTAGTCTAAAAATATTTAAAAATACAAATTAAAACCCAATAAAAAGAAAGTAAACATGTCCGTAATATTTTAGTACAGGCAGAGTTTGCATAATATTATTGTTTAATATAATTAAAACGCAAGGGTTTAAGAGGTTTTACCCGGCCATGGGAGGTGTCCTCTCTTCATCTACTACTACAACTACAACTACTACCATAACCAATAAACCCCACCTGTTCTTATAAGATAACCCTAAATCCCCACCTTCTGACTCGCCGAATTCTCCCAATTCTCAGAATTCAAATTCTTCTCCTAATTTACTAAACATGTCCTCTTCATATCCCAAATTCCAACCACAATCACAGTCCGCTCCGGAATCGTCAATTGCTGACACCCAAAAAACCCTAGAATTAAAACCCGGAACTTCAGATTCTTCGACTGACGACAAAGCGGAAAAAATCCAAGAAGGGAAAGAGACAGTGGGAGATAATGGAGAGGAAATTGAAAGTGAAGAGGAGGAAGAAGAGGGAGAGTGCGGATTTTGCTTGTTCATGAAGGCTGGTGGATGCAAAGATAGCTTTGTAGCGTGGGAGAAATGCATGGAAGAAGCTGAGAATAACAAGGAAGATGTTGTTGACAAGTGCTTTGAAGCAACCAGTGCTTTGAGGAAGTGTATGTTGGTACATTCTGATTACTATGAGCCTATTTTGCGTGCTGAGAAAGCAGCCGAGGAAGAGGCTGTTAAGGAGTTGGAGAAAGAGAAGGCCTCAGAGGAATCAGAGCAGCAGAAAGATTCCAAAGGAAAGGATAATGTAAGCGGAAACTGAGATGGTTTGACGCTTAATTCTTTGTTTTAAATACAATTAATTTTATCAATTTACGATTTTGGTGCTAATTTTGGAGAATTAGTCGGAGTTTGACGATAATAAGGTTTTCCCGTTAAGTTTTGTTACAATTATAGAAGGGAGATGGAAAATGGTTATGATATTACGAGAAATGAAAGTGATTAACTTATGTTACTGTCACTTTACAATAAGAAAACAATGATTTTTAACTTGAGAATTATTTATATTTTGTTGTGTGATCACTTTACGCTTTTGGATTATTGTTTTATTTGGATCTTGGTCTTTTCTGCTAATGCATTGCTCTGCTAATGTCAGGGAATGTGAGTTAAGTTTCAACATTTGATTTTGGTGATTTGATCGTTGACCTCTTTTCATTCATAAAGGAATAGAATGTATCTTATGACTATGATCACCGATTATTATAATGTTGAACTAAATGTCAAGTTTAGGTGCATTTCACATTTTGCCATGTTGGGTTTTCCAACCGACTGTGATTGTTATAGTTTCATATTATGCCTTGGGGTTAAAAGAGTGGACTATCTAGGATTAAGTTGATCTACTTAATCCTCATCGCATTGTTGCCTTATTATTTTGGTTAGTGCTACTATGTATCTTCAGTTATACTTGTGGCAGTGCATTATTGATGTTCTCATGTTGTAACAGTTGTGTTTCTGCATTCTTAGGGGTTAATTCATTGACATTATACTTTTTTTTTTTTAATTTTATTTCGTTTTGCTAGTCTTGAATGTCATCTCAGAATGCCAACGGGCTTATGTATTTTCCTGCAATTAACAATTTTGACATTTTTGGATCTCTTGTGCTTAAATCCAATAAGAAGTGAGCTTCATCTGAAGCAATGTCAAATTGGTAGAGTAACAAAGGATTTTAGGGATTGGAAGTTTTTGTTTGAGGTGGGGAACCTGTAAGTTTGCTTGCTACGAACAGATATGACATGTTGTTGAGATGACATCAGGTGTTCTGGAAGTTGATAGTCATTTTTAGTTTGTTGTTGTGATTGCATTATGGTGATGATAGTGAGGACTGCCAATGCTTCTTTAGTCAGACTGCAGAACCTTCTTCTTGGTTTTTTTTTCTTTAAATTACTTCAATTTGAAACAGACAGTGATAATTTTGGTAACAGATGGCAATAGTTTTGTTTGTAACCAATATATCAATAATTCAAACATCTACTCTCAGTTGATAAATAAAGAAAGAACTTTGATTGATTTCAAGTTGTTGCCTGATAAACATGAACTTGAGGCAAATTTACTTGGCATCAATTCTTACGTGTGAGAGGTTTCAGGTTAGTTAATTATGTGAGTTTGTATTCTGAATTAAATTACTAAATAGATCTAAAAGAATGATTTAACATAGAACCTCTAAACTCTATGCTACCCATGATAATTTCCACACCATGGTTGAATTCTGTTTTTATCGTGTGTGGAGTAGTATGTTGCTGTTGGGTTGGGTGCCTCCTTATCAATTATCATTGTAATGATTTCTGTAAAACTTGGAATTTTACTTTGGATGCCAATAAAGAAAACATCCACGAATTTCTCCAGGAATTTCAGCATTAATTTTTCAAGTTTCTTGTCAGCAAAGTAGCAGTGCATGCTTTCTTTTCCCTTTGAAATTAAGCCACGACCACATACGGGATCAAGTACCCAAAATAATTACTTTTGCTTGCTCTCCTATATGCCCTTCTGTCTGTTTCATTAAGTTTTGGTGCGTTTCTGACATTTTCCTGCTTTGCTTTGATCAATTTTTTTCTTTTCCATGCACGGTCGTGTTTTTGACATTATTTTTGCTCTGGCTTTCGTGCCAAGGAACCAAAAGGCTACGTGAATGAATCAAATCTTACTGCATGAATCCTGTACATTGCCGCCTTTACCAGCAAAATTGATACTAAAAATTAAGAATTAGAAAATTCTTTTCCCTAATCAGAAGAGTCTGAATTTCCATCTTATTCCCTTCATTGTCAAGGACATGGGCCGAACCATCTCTTTCTTCGTAATTCATCGTCTTATTCGTCTTTGTCCACATCTTCATCGTAGTTGAATGGTAGTGGTACTGACTTGAATGCACGGTACTTCCCAACATTGTTCAAATGCTCATTCTCCAATCTGTTCAATGACAGCCGAGGTAAAATGTATAAATAAAAAAGAAAAAAGGAAAATTGAACTCTGCAACATGCCGATGAAGAAAATGTTATTTACCTGAAGAAATTCCAGATTCCACGACGAATAATTTCTAGGCTGGCAACAACTGTAATCGTGGCGTTTATATGCAAGAATCCAACGTTGATACCCAACACAGTCTGCAACCATGCAAATCTCAGGAGAACGTTCAGGCCCTGCAATTTCATGTTCATGGCCAGAGATTAGTATGACAATAGGTTTAGAAACTATAATTCTTCATGGAAACTTAATGTACATGTTGTTGTTGTTGTTGCTTACCATGGCTATGAAATATACACTCTTCTGAGGGACAAGAAGTTTGTCTCTCAACCAACGGTTCCTGGAGTGCCGGTTAAGAAGTCCCCAGTCGATAACAAGATCCCAATATGTAGCAAGGGTTGCTGCACTAATTGAGAAAATCCATGCTGTTATTTTCCAACCCAGATGTTTATGGTGATCCATATTCAGAGCTGTTCTCATGCAAACGGCAACAATTGTCAGGAAATATTTTAGCCCGTTGTATCCTTGCATCGGGTCTTTCTCCTCAAACAGCCGCCTGAGGCACTGGAAAGAGGAAAAAATGGAACCATTTTAGTTGCCAGTACACACACAAGTTTCTTTAACAACGATGTTTTGAAGACAGCACAGCAGTTGAATAAGCAAATATTTGGGGGGGTGGGTGGTGTGGGGCTGTGGTGGGGAAATGAGAATATAAGATTGGTTGGTGTACCTGAAGGAGGCGAGACATGTATGGACTCACAGCAAAGATAAAGAAGAAAGTATTGTATGCAGTAAAATCTTTGCAAGAGTTACTTCGGCGTGCAAAGTCTCCCCCACCATAGTGGCAAATGTAGAACAACAGGCTTCTGAGAGCTTGCACCTGCAACATTTTTGACAGAAACTTTTAATAAATATTAAATATGAGACGACGGTATGCGTGTGATTGACACAGCATATAATCCAGTTCACAAACCTGGCTGGTAAATTGATCTGCCAAGAAGAAATCTGGGAGTGTCACCTGCAATGCAAAGAAATTTACAGATAAGTAACTCTGTTTCGTCCAAGTAAATTTCCATTTCTAAAATTTTGAATTTACATGTCTGCCTCTCTGTTAATTACCTTGTAGAGTGGAGCAGCAATACAGTGAAATAAGCATACTAAGAAAAAGAAACGACTTGAGCGATATAAGATGTTGAATGGCAACAACAATAGGGCAAACAGAACCTGCACAGCAAAGAAAAAAAAATTGGAAAAAGTTTATTTAGTGTATGGTTTTGGAAATTGAATAGGGAAAAACAGTTAAAAGTAATTAAGTTTAATGATCTCTACCAAAAGCAAGATCAGAGGAAGAGCTTCAGTGAATGCATTGTAATTTTTTGTTATGGGGTCTATCTCCATGTCAAGGTTGCTAAGCACAGTAAGTAGAACTACTACAGAAATAGCAAAACTGACAAGTAAAACTTGTCGGTAGCCTAACTCAGTTCCCTGCTTGAAACCAAATATGAAGGAATAGTTCACTCCATATTTCCTCCAGTAGTATATATCGGCAGCGTACACGAGCATGTGCAGGACAAGTAATGCAAACAAGCTGCAAGAACGAATTTTCGTAACTTGTCAGATATATAAATTATGCTACCGAATGAATATTGAATATGATGATTGTCAAAGGATAAGTAATTGTTACCTGTAAAGGGGAAATATGTTGTCCATGTATTGTTTCTGCCCTGGCTTGGTCAAAATCTTGTGTGCTCGAATTATCCAGATGAGAGCTATTACGAGAGCTGTTGTGCATCCAGCAAAAAACCCTGCAAAATTTTTCCATAAATCTGTTGAAGAGAAAGAAAATAACTCTAGAGAAATCCAAATGCAAAGAAGATTGTCTATATCTCGTTCACTACATGCAATTCAAATAGATTAATTAAGCTGAAATAAGAATTTTACCAGTGGAAAATGTTGTTCTATGTCTTTCTCTCCTTGCTGTTGGTCTTAATATGTTCATTCCTTTACTGCGGTTTGAATTTGAGAAATGCTTGATGAATGTAGCTTCAACTCTTTCCAAAAGCTTGGAAACCTGTAACAGTAGATGTCGGAATAAACTTCTGAAACATCGGCAAATACTTCTTTGTACAAGGGATTCGTTGAGATGAAATTTACACCCCCGTTTTCATGTACATAAACTTGAGAAAAAGTTTTAGCCCTGTCTACAGACAGCTCACCTCATCAGAGCTGCCAAGGTAGGAATTATCCACCATTTTCATGTAAGATTTTGCCGCATTTCTTGAAGTTATCTGCAAGAATTAACGAAGCAAAGATGAAATGTTAGTCCTGCAGTAAATTTGGAACTTGATTGAAAAGGAAATCCGGGTTTTTTCGCAGGTAATCTATACCTTGTCGTATTTCTTCATAATCTTCGAAAATGCCAACGTATTTAGAAAGCTGTTTCATTCATAAATAGAAAGATGAGATTCCATTTTGAAAGTATGCATATTGCTAAAATGAAGTCAACGGATTGAGAGATGAGCCAGAGCAGCAGCACTGATTACGTACCAGTAACTCCTAAGAAGGCGAAGCTTTTGGTTGAATTGAACAAAAGCTCTCTGAAGTTGGTTTTCAACTTTCCTGAGATTTTCCCTGCTGAATCTCAGCTCTGTCTGCTGAGGAACTCTGAGAACACCCTTGATTGTCGACCGAGGAGTTTCCATAGTGTGATTTATTTTAACGCGGTTAAGTATTTCCAATGGAGATGGTCTATTGTTTGTCTTCATGCTAACTGGTGGTTTCTTAGCTTGAACATTTTGTTTGATATTATTGCTCTCCTTGGTATCGTCGCTTGATTCGTCCGACTGTCCATTGCTGCTTTCTCCAATCTCTTCAATTGCATCCATGTGAGGAGCTCTTCCTGCAAACCATCCAAGAAATCCAAACTTGTTAGCTGTTTACAAACACTTTGAATTAAGATCTGTTACCTGCAAATAACAAGGATGAAATTAACTTACTGCTTGTTCTAGCTCCAGCTGGAGTAGAAATCGACAGTTCAGCCGTGGAAGATGCAATATCTGAAGCAAGACGAGTCATTTCCACTGACCTATCAAACCATGCTCCCTGCGGATTCTCTACTTTAATCCTGAAAGCAATCAAAGCATCCATTTGCTTATTCAATAGAGCTGCCTCCTTCATCACTTCTTGCACTTTAGATCTATAGAACTTGTTCACTTTATTGAACTCATCGTCTAGCCTTCTAAAATATACTAACTCGTACTCTCCTCCTTCATCCGAGGACATGAGAAATGTGGTTTCATAACTTTGATCGCCATCTCTGCTCAGAGAATTCACCAATATGTCTTGGTTTTCAATATCTGATACAGGGGATGGACTCATTGGATTGTGTCTCTGTATCAAGCCACTGAAAGCTCTGTATAATGTCATCTTTCGCTTTAGCCCGCCTGGAGTGATTGGCGGCCGATTTCTTTGCTTGAAACGTTGGATTTCTTTCAAAAGGGCCTTAAGAAAATGGTAATCCATGTATGCCTGCTGCCATTCCGGCACCATCTGCGCCGCAAATTCTTTTCCAAACTTCATTTTTGCCTTTCGGAGGCAGTGTCAGAAGGAAAATAATAAGCACTTTTGAATACAACAGCTTCACTTAACGCAGTAAGTAAGAGCAAATGAACAACCCCTTAATAGCAGCAAGCAAGCGTCTGTGTTGGTGTTTCTCCAAAAGTAGGGGAAGCTGGTGAGCAGAAAATTTGTTGAGGCTGCCATCGATGAACGTTGAGGGTATTTACAAACATCTTTTCAGAGAATCAGCAGGCACCCCTTTTTCCCTTCAATTTTAATTGACATAACAATTATAAAATAACAAACGAGTCTCCCTATTGGTTGATAGTAAAACTTTTACCCTTCGAGTAATAGCAATGTCCTCCCAGAAGCGCTTCCAAAATCCAACCAACAAGTTGCCTGCTTTCTAGAAAAGCACTCAACAGTTTAATCTAATGGTGACCATGATTACCTGGCATAATCACCTTAATTATCAACTCTTGCTGCATAATAGTCTTATCGTGGAAGACTATTAAACTGCCATTTTCCCCCTTAATTATCAACTCTTGCTGCATAATAGTCTTATCGTGGAAGACTATTAAACTGCCATTTTCCCCTTAAGCTATTTTTCTGCTTGTGGAAAATTCCTTGAGCCATTCTTATTGTTATTATTATAACGATACACAAAAAAAAAAAAATATATATATATATATATATCAATGCATTAATAAAAAGAATTAAATTTGTGAATTATTTTGACTAATCTAACCCAATAAATATGAAAGAGAGTGTATCATGACTTGGTGGCAAAATGCATATTGACTTTGAATAATCCATCTAATTGAAATTTAATACCCATTTTGTTGAAAAAATCGATTTTTATTCTCCTGGCATCAAACCCATTGACATTTTATGCATAATTCAATTGAAAAGTATTACCCTTATTTCGACTGATATGCATTAATCGTAAAATTTTACAGTCATTTGAATAGAGTTTAGTAGGAATATATTTTATAAATATTTTGTTCCTTTTTTCTAATTAATATAAAATTTTTAAAATTTTAAGTTTAATTTTTGAATATATCAAAGATAAAATTATAAAGAGTTGTGATTCGAGTTTATTGTTACTCTTGAATGATACTAAATTCAATAATATTGTAGTAATTAAGTAGAGCCATTACACCTAATGCAATTATATTAGTTAAAAAAAAAATTGTCTAGGGTGATTGTTTCTTTCTCTGTAGAAGACAAGCCAGGCATTTACTTGGTCCAAGTGAATGCTTTACTTGTTCTTTGATGGAGATCATTATTATTCTCTTTTCAAACTTTGTTTTTGTGCTTTTGGGGCAATTTTAAACTTTGATTCGCAATTGAACCTTTGTCATGCTCATGCATTCAATGCAAACGCAGTACGATGCAACCTACACCATGTCTCCCATTTGCTTTTGCGGGCGTACGTACTGCATATTTAAAGATTTGATTGAAGAAAGCTCACACTCGAGACAGAGACTTTTATTGATTGGGTCTGGTTATCGTCGTCGATTTTAATTATTCATGTACGACGGACCTCTGCCTCTTGCCCCGTCCCCCAAGTTTTTAATGCCATTCAAAGCTGAAAGCTTCAGCTAAACTAGCTCGACTTTTTCTGGTTCTGGGGTTGATTTGACTTCAATGTCTACAACAACTCTGCTTTCTGATTTTTCTTCTGGCAAGGATCTCCACTCAACTGAAGAGTCTCTTTCAGGCTTCAGGATTTTTGGTTTCCATGTTTGAATTTATTAGTTTTGGTCACCGGCAACTAATATCTCTCCTAGGAATTGAAGAAAGAATTGATTCGTCTGTTGCAAAGATGATGGTGCGCATGAAAAGGGTTGCCGGGGCCACGCATTGAAGTTCAGGGAAAAGAAAGCGTAATTGGGCCTGTTGAGGGGCCAGAAGGTTGCACTTAAAAGGGCTTTGAATTCCGTCGGCCTTCACTCGTAATACCAGAATTCTTATCCAAAACCACAAACTATTAATGATGATTCACCATATTATACATTCTGAAAGCAGAGTGAGCCACTGCCAACGGTGGCTACTCTCTCGAGTTTCTCATTCGCTTCGTCCTCCCACAATGTTCGTCTCCTCCTCGGTGACCCAAAAAACTTTCTATGCCTCGAAGAAAATACCCCTTTTCCGTCTCAAAAACAGAGCTTTCTCAGTAACTTCACTCCACTCAGCGAAAACTGAGCCATTGCCACCAGAAGTTCAGAGCTTCTGGCAGTGGCTCGCCGAGCGGGAGGTGGTGTCTCCAAAGTCTCCCATTAAGCCAGCTTCAGTATCCGAAGGGCTGGGACTGGTTGCACAGAGGGACATTGCTAGAAATGAGGTCGTTTTGGAGGTTCCCAAGAAGTTCTGGATAAACCCAGATACAGTTGCAGCTTCTGAGATCGGAAGCGTGTGTAGTGGATTGAAGCCTTGGATTTCTGTGGCTCTGTTCTTGGTTAGAGAGAAAAAGAGGGAGGATTCTCTGTGGCGGGTTTATCTTGATATTCTTCCCGATTCTACGGACTCCCCTGTGTTTTGGTGGTGTTGTTTGGTTTGCGTTTCTTGTTGGTTCTGTGTGGTTTGAGTTTTGGAGGTTGATAAAGTGTTATATCGGTGGTTTCGGCGCAGGTCCGAGGAGGAGCTTGTTGAGCTTCAAGGTTAATGAGGCTTTTGTTTTTGCTTGTTTAGATTTTTTGGGATAATTTATTCAATGGAGATTGGTAATTGTCTTACCATCCGCGGAAGAAATTTATGCTTTGTAGATTGAAATAAATGAGATACGATGATAACTGTGAACTACTTCTCTTAGCTACACAAAATGTTTGCTACACCCCCCAGTTCATCAAGAATGAAATAATTACTTGTTGGTGATCCACAATTTGTGAAATATATACTTGCAAGTAACATTGTAATTTTAGATGAATGCATTTTGAGACAATTTCATAGAACTGAACAGTTCCTCGCAAAGTTAATGCTGCCATCTTATTTACATAATTCCCTTGGATAAATCTTCATAATTGTGGAGTAGATTGAAAACAACATTGTCTTTCATGCTTTATGTATTAGTCTGGTGATTGTTGTATCTCTTGCTACGTATCCTTGAGTCTGATTATATTGATGCAGGAACCCAACTATTGAGCACAACATTGGGTGTTAAAGAATATATCCAGAATAAATAGCTAAAAGTAGAAGAAGAAATCCTACTCCCTCACAAGCAACTATTTATTTGTTACATTGGATGACTTCTTGTGGGCCTTCGGGATTCTGAGGTCAAGAGCATTTTCGCGCTTTCGTGGTCAAAACCTTGTTTTGATCCCCCTTGGAGACTTGGTAAGGCCATTTATTTTTGCCTTCGAGTTGTTTTCAGCAGCAAAAAACAAAAATATATAGGCAATAAATTTTTGGCTATGGTCTCTTGTTTCCCTATTGCTTCTCGTTTTTTAAAAATTAACTTACTATGATCCTGGATTATCAATCAGGTAAACCATAGTGCCAACATAACCACAGAAGATTATGCATATGAGATTAAAGGAGCAGGTCTTTTCTCTTGGGATCTCCTATTTTCTTTGCGGACCCCTGTTCCTGTCAAGGCTGGTGAGCAGGTGAAGCTTTCCAACTTCTAATATTTCTTTTCTTCTTTTTTTGAATTCCGGCAACTGTGCTTCCGAAATTTATCTCAGAACCTATTTCTTATTGTGAGAAAGTTTGATGAATCATCAGCAATCCGGTAGGTCCAAATATATCTTGCTTTTTCCAATTTCAAAATGCACTTTAGGCATTTCTGAAGGAACCAGAAAAACATTATCATAACATTCAAGGGCATGTATATTAACCAGGGAAATAAATCTTAGGCTTTTATATTGTCATTGTGACTGAATTTGAGGTATACAAAAGACAGCAAACCCTCTTGCAAGTTGCAAGGAGTGAGCTTGAAAGACTACTTCATTGACACCAGATTACTTTATAGGGGGCCTTCTGACTCAAATATATGAGTTATGTTCCCATCCAATTTGTTCATGTATGGCTTCTGACTTGGTCTACCGTTGATCAGGTTATGATCCAATATGATTTGGATAAGAGCAACGCAGAATTGGCTCTAGACTATGGCTTTGTAGAATCAAAGTCTGATCACAATGCATATGCCTTAACACTAGAGATATCTGAGGCAGATCCCTTTTTTGGCGACAAACTTGACATTGCTGAGTCAAATGGTTTGGGAGAGACTGCATACTTCGATATAGTCCTGGGCCGTTCTCTTCCACCAGCAATGCTTCCATATCTACGGTTGGTTGCACTTGGGGGAACTGATGCTTTCCTCTTGGAATCAATTTTCAGAAACACAATCTGGGGTCACCTTGAATTGCCTGTAAGCTGTGCAAATGAGGAGCTCATATGCCGAGTGATGCAAATCTGCTCAAGCTAGTTATCATACTACCCTTGAAGAGGTAAACATTGATCCATTTGCATTACTCATGCAAGTCAGTTTTCGTGATTTACAGGTCATGCCTACACTGAACAATTAAGCAGATGCAATCTTAATTTTTTTTGTCAGCTACGAGCAAATAAGAGAATGCTTAGATCAATGAACTGCCTCAGCCCAAGATTATTTTATGCTCTTTCTTTTGCCTGTATCAATCAACTGCTCTTGCAGGATGAGCCGTTGTTGCAAGCAGAAAATCTTGATCCAAGGTTGAGAATTGCAGTTGTAGTAAGAGCAGGAGAGAAGAGGGTTCTGCAGCAAATTGATGGGATCTTCAAGGAGAGGGAATTGGATTTGGATGAGTTGGAATATTACCAAGAAAGAAGACGCAAGGATCTTGGTCTGTTTGGGGAACAAGGTGAAATAATCTTCTGGGAGCCAAAGTAAGATATACAAATGAGTTCCAGTAGCTCAGGAGTTTGCGCTTAGACTATTAAGCAACTCCATCAAAGCAACAAAAATTGATATCTTTGTTTCGAACATTCACCTCTATTGTAGGGCTTACTGAGAATTGAAACTGGACTATTACAAATGAGCATAATTTTACCAAAAGCGAAGGAATTCTGATGCAGAATTTTTGAGTCATTCCTATTAAACAACTTCATCAAAGCTACCAAAATTGATGCAGAATTTCTTCCGTCTAACACTTTCTAGAGATCCAAGCGTCTGATGTTTTACAAGACGCAATAGTTATCCGTTATGTGGAAAAGGATTGAGTGCTCTCTTTCAAGATAATTTACTTAAATAATAGTTACGACCAAGTTGGCTGGTTTAATCAGCTCATTCTTCATTCCTTTTGAAGAACCACAAAATACTTAAATATCTGTATGATCAACTCTGCAATTATGTGATAGCATTGGAGACAAATGAACAGGATGGAAAAATAAATAAATACATAAAAGAAAAAAAATGATCACCAAACATAAAAATGACAGAATGGAGAACTTGAAAAATCTTTACTGCCGTTTCTTATAAAACTATGTGGGTTGTGTATATGCTGTCGTTTCTATCATGAAATCTGACATCGCTTGATCTCCTGATTTTGGACCAAAAGTGTGGAATACCATCTGAAGATGAGTTAAATATGTACCTTGGGGTCACCGTATATTACTCGAGTTATCACGACCTAGTAAGTCATTGCAATTTCCCCCACAAAGACACTCTTGGGGATTTGCATAGAAGTAATCTTCTTCCTTTGGTTTGTCTGCAATTACTCTTCGATAAACTGGCTGTCCCATCCTTTTCTCGTGTGCTATCTGTACAGAAGCCACAAACTCATTCCAAGAAAGGGTGCCATTCTGATGCATGTCCAGCAGCTCTACCAGTCTTTTCCGATGTAATAGAAGAGATTTTTTGAACCCCAGATACCTGCACGAGATCAATTCAGGAGTGGGTTCAAATATTTTTACACCGGATACAGCCATGTATTCTTTGGATACTCATGAGTTGATATACATACCTACGATGACCTTCTACAACTTTTGCCATGTTTCCGTCATATGTGGGAATGAAAGTGTTACTAGCTGTAGAAACCATGAAATCAAGGGCTGCCATTTGAGATGAATGATTCTGAAATTGTTGTAGTTCTGCAGGATCTAACAGCATTTCTTTTCTCACCTGAAATCATAACTAAATCTTGAGACTCAAAAGATTATATCCTAATGAGCAAGCCAAAAAATTCAAAATATAATCAGACTTGTAGGTTGTAGATCCACAGAATTAGAAGTTAAAGATTTTTAACAAACTCACAATCCGGGGAAAAGCAGCTCTTAGTGCTGCCAGTCTCTTTTCACCACCATAAATCTCACCAGCCGCAATATATATTTGTGTGTCCTTATTGAAACCTAATGCTTGCAAAATTAATGCAGTCTCCTCCGGTGTCAGAGGACACAAACCTTGTGATCTCCTCGCATCTGAAATTATTTCTTTCTCTCTCCACCATGGGTATGCATACCTGAAACAGAGGGGATGGAGACAATATCATCTCTGCATGCATGAATTATGACAATATCATCTCTGCATACATGGCACAGCACTAAATACTTTGACCATATGATACATTCAAAGAATGGAGAGACGAGTTTAGATATTCTTTGGGTTGGAATACAATTCATGCCTTAGGCAAAGTCCAAGTGTTAAACATTTGACATGACCAGATAAATGAGGAAGAACCATGATCATGCCAAAATTTTTCTGAATTTTATCATTGTTGAATATCTATCATTCCACACATGATATCCTTTACTAAGTTAAGTGGCAGTATAACACAGTAAACTTCATCTGATTTTGGCTATGACTTATGACCTGACAGACTCTTATTTATGTATCTGCCAGCACTATTGAGGACACACTTCCACATATACAATATATCACAAGCAAATAAAGACTAAAGAAAATCATCCATCCAGCCTCCATAGAATCATTCCCTGCAAAAAGCCCACCGAAAAAAAAAAAGCATCAGTTTTTGAGCATAACAAACCTCAACTGCTTCAGCTCCTCTGCTTCTTCCTTGGTGCAGCCACGAGTACAACCTGAGAAAGCCAACATGTCCATCTCATATCTTAGATGCAAAGCCAAAAAAGGTCCCCGTTCTTGAAGCATACGGACCAATTTGTACCCAAGATTCTCAATCTTAGGAGTAAATTTCAGTCCCTGAAAATTTACGCGGCACCTGAGCTTTTGAAGATCAAGAGGTATTCCATTGTTTGCCAGACGTGCATCTGTTTTGTTGAAGTGAAGAACCTTATTCTCACTAAAAAGTGGCAGAATCTGCATTATAGGACAACCACCATTCGTAAAAATGTTTAGCTGAAGCAAATTAAGAGAATATAACAGTTCCAGAAAATAGCAAAATAAGTACAGACCTGTTGCAAATAATATGTTTCATTTGACCAGCTAACAGGGGCCATCTCAAAGGGTTTGTATCCATATTTCCTATTAAACTTCTTAGGCAGCCTTCTGATTATTCGAACTTCATCTCTTAAGGAATCAATGAAATGTCTCACATCAAAGATGTCCTCAAAATTACTGCAGAAAGAAACCTAAAATGTTGAAAATTTAAATAATTCATCAATCAAGGAAATTCTGCAGCTTTTTGAAAACAATTAACATACCTAGGGTCAGCCCAGAAAGATGTCTTATCAAGCTCGGGAACAACCAAAGTGAGATTTAAAAGCCGTGCAATGGTCACCATGTCACATATCTAAAATGTCAAATAAGCCAAGTAAATAACTCAATGTAGGAATAAAGAAACCATGCAAACAGAAGCAACATAAGAAATACAAACCGCAGCACGCATTTGATTCAAGCCCCCATTACAGGACACTTTAAGAAAACCATTACTTGTGTAGTTTCCTGCAAAGCATAAGGTCTCATTAATCAATTGCAGAGTCAGGAACAATGAATGTGTGTCTGATGATAAAAACAATTTTGCTAGTTGGGTCCAATAAACTACACAATTTTGAGCATTTCCCAACAAAATGGCCAACCTTCAGATGATAAGTTCATGGCTACAAGAAGAAACAAAATTAAACGATTTTGGTCTTCTTGACTTCTATGGAATCAAGATTGAAACACTCAGAAATATCAAAATTACAGGCACTACAAACAACCCTGAATCCTTTTATCTATACCATCTTTTTATTTATATAAGCATTCATGTTTGCACAGAAATGTGATTTATATAGATTAATTCCCTCTTGATTATTTTGTACCAAAGATTCAAGGCTAATTAACAAAATTGTGAGAAGACACTTATACAGCAAACAATACTGATGAAGTATCCAGAAACCTGACAAATACAAGATATAAATCATATGTGCTGGTATCATATTTAAGTACATTAGAGCTCAAAAACGTGGTCATTCTACTTACTCTGAAAACCATTCTATCTTTTATTCATCTTAGAACTTCGTACTATACTAAAACCAAGTTTTCAATCCACAGTGGAAATCACTCAAGAAACCAGAAGGCCTGGAGTAAACACCATAATCGTTGATTTATTAGAATCAATGCGATTGCCTACAATCACCATATGGAGAGTAAACATGCTCAACTAACCTGCATTATACAATGTTAAAACACATGATGACCACGCATAATTCAAAACATCAGTTCTAAAAGTACACCCAACTATAATAAGCTTATTTTATCCCTATGCCACAAATCAATATTACTAATTAACAACAGAGTTTTACACATTCAATCAAAATTTTCCATAAGACAATTAAAGCACAGGCTCACCGGCAAGAATAAGGGATGCACTCCTAGCAAAAATGTCTTAATCAGTCAAAAAAATCCTCAATTATATTAGTAGAACAACCATGCCCACTTTGCATAATTCATAATCCTCCAATAATGTAAATTCGCATCATCACTCAGATGCAATCTAAAACTAAACAAATAAAAAAAAACAACGCCAGAAATAAAATTAAAACACAAGCAAACAAGCAACTCACTTGGGGCAACTAGAGGTGGGGGCAATTGAACAACAGAATCCACGTGGGCAGGAAATCGCGTAATCCATGGAACTCGATTTGTAATATTGAGGAGAAATTTGGGATGCCAAAGCTCTCCAACGGCCACTAACTGTACCAAACAAGTCCATAACAATATGCTCGAACATACCCTTATGAACCAAACCTGTAACCTTGTCCTAGGAATCACCGGCTGTTGTAACTTGTCGCATCTCAGTTGAATATTCTCAGATCTAACTTCCATCTTTTTTCTTCGCTCTTCGTCGGCACTTCATCGAAACCATGTGAAAACTTCGCTTTAAAAAAAAAAAACGAAAACCCAGTTCAAATTTCACAACAAAACCGCGCACATTGTTCTGAAAACAGGATCTGGAATGCTAAATAGGGTTTAGCAGACTAACCCTTGTATAAATTTTGATAAGTTTGGAAAATTCTAATTGATCAATAAAAGAAAACCCACAAAAAGGTGACAGTCACGAGCGAAAAATAGAATACATATATATATATATATATATATATCCGAACCAACCAAGACAAACCGTTGGGAAACTTTTCTAAGGGTATTTTATTTTCTGGGAAAAATCTTCCTTTCTCTCACCTTTTATTAAATTAAAATTTTCTTGGGTTGGTTTAGAGACAATCATCAGATCTTGTGCCATAATGCTTTACGTTCCAATCTTCGGTGTACTATACTTGATCCGGAATTATTTCAAGGCTAATTTTGAAGGAAAGTACGGATCTGCAATTATCGGAGCCGTCCGATCATTCCTAAGATTAAAAACTGTTTGTGCACTAATGGCGTTTCCTAAAAAGAGAATATTTGGCATTTGTTTAGTTCAATGTTATTGTTCCATTTCAAACAAAGCGTTGTGGAAGGTTGAGGGCCAATGACATTCTCCTGTGCTTTCTTGTTCCTCTTCATCTTCTGCATTATTAGCCATCGTTAATAACAAAAGAGCAAATATTACCCTAACTTCCCATGTAATGTAACTATTAAGTGCTCATTGCTAACAAGTTCAATAAGTAAGTAGTTATTTTTATTAATCTTAATTTTAGCATAATTGTTTAATATTAAGGATCAGTGTATTTACTGTCAATTTAAAAAATTAGATAATTAAATAATATCATTCATTCGTTTTTATAAATTTAAGATTAATTTATATTTTATATTAATACGAGATTTAATATTATCACTTACTTAATTCATAATATTTATTCTTTTATTCTTCGAAAAACATATCTCATCTAATAATTTTTTTTTTTATTTTTTAAAAATCTACAGTTTCTTTTAAAAAATATAATGGTGCAAGTGAACGAGAATTCATGTATGAATAAAAATTTAAAACTAATGATCAAATATTTATTATTAATTTAAAAGACTAATTTATTAAATAATATAACATATTAATTTTTATAAATCTAAAATCAGTATATATTTTATTTGATTACGAGTCGTAACGCTAATAATTACCCATATTTGCTCTTCTTTTATATATATATATATACATACACACGTACATACATATATGTATGTATGTATGTATATAGAAGTGAGCATGAGATGTAAATCGGCCCAATTTTATATTTTTGGGTCCAAGAAAAATTAATTTATTGCCCGTTGACGGAGTCCCGCATTTCGCGCGTTTACCTGTTTCATCCAATCACAAACCACCACGTCGCACAACAACGCTTTTCGTGATTAGAAGAAGCCAAACGACTTTGTTGCAGAAACCCAACAATAACCTTCTTCCTCGAAGTCAAATCACTCGTCCGTGTCAATACGATCAGATTAATCCTTTCTATCGTTTTGATTGTCGGGGTTTATCCTATACGTCGCAATCTTTCGGCTTTGAGATACAATCGGGTCACACGAAATGCGTCGCTGAAGACATCAAAAGCAACTCCTTGACGGTCGGAAAGTACAACGTCGTTAACCCTATCGACGGCCAACCGTTACCCGAATCACACAAACTCACCGCCAGGGTAAACAATTATTTTTTGCAATAGTGTTTTAATATTAGTGAATTTTTGCATTAGTGATATTTATTATATGAATTATTGTTCTAGGTGACGTCGGCTTACGGTAATAGTTATCATTACGCGGACCGTGTCGACGCCGGTCAGTTTGCGTTTACGGCTGCCGAGGCTGGAGATTAGATGGCTTGCTTTTGGGCCGTCGATCATAATCCGGCAGCAACGGTATGATTTTGTCTGGAGAACCGGTGTGCAAGCTAAGAACTGGTCTAATGTTGCAAAGAAGAGTACTGTGATGTAAGTTAATTTTTTCAACTCTTCCTTGTTGTTTGGTTTGGTTTGGTTTGGTTTCGTGTGAATTGTGTATACAATTTGTTCATTTTCAATAACAAAGGTTGGTTAATGGAGTTTAGTGGTTAAATTGTGTAGTTAACTTTCAAAGAAGAATCGAGTTAGAGTTTATAAATCATCATTTTAGAAAATTAAATTAAGATTATGAACTGTGATTTTTGAAAATTTATTGGGTGATCAAGAAAGTAATATTCTTTTTTGGACTTTTGGAAGATTATCTGCCTTCTGTCGAAAAATGCACCAAATTGCCTTTAGAAATCATATGTCCATGAATATGCATTTAAAGCTTTTTGCGGTTCTTGGGGAGACTAGGCATGCAGCTCAATCTTTCAAATTGAGTTGTAATCAAAGGATGTGCTTAAAACAATGCTGTCGAACTGGATTTTGCCGAATATATTCAATGTATGATCTGCTGGAAGTAAATATTTCTATGGATTCTTCTCGTCACTGAAAAGTAGAATTATCAAGCACTATTGTACTGGATGCTTGTGTGGCCATTGGATGCTCAATTAATGGAAAATATTTGATTTTTCAAACAGTATTTGTTTCAGAAACTAGTCCATGCTTGATACTGGTACAAGAGCAAGATGCAACCTATAGAATCTACATTTGACAGTGGTACAAGAGCAACATGCAACCTATAGAATCCATGTAGTTCTATCTATTGGTTTTATTCTCTTATGAGTTGTTCCTTTGCTGAAATTGTGTGCTTGGTTGTAGTATTTAGCATAATAACTTTTCAATTATTGTAGATCTACTGTTTTTTTTTTTTTTCATTGGATGCTCAATCTATGGAAACTATTGTAGAGATGTGTGAATTTGTATCCTTATTAATCTGTTTGTTGGGGGGAAATGTTCTTTGGTTATTGTCCCAAAAGATGTTCTTTCTTCAATGTATACTAATGTCGCGATAGAGATATGGAATTAAATTTACACTTAGCTTCTTCCTTTTTTTTTTTAAATTGAATGCCAGTTCATGAAATTAGTGCTGAAGAAGTTGTATGAAACTGTTAATTCCATTCATCAGGAGATGTTCTTGCTCCGTGAGAGGTAACAGAACATTTCTTGCCTCTTCTGAACTAAGAACATAAGGAGTATTAGTCAGTTAACCTATTAATATTATTCATTCATACATCATGCTCACTTTTACACGTGCATCGTGCTTCATTGCGGAGAGGAAGAAATGCAGGAGCTGAACCGAGTTACCCAACTCCAGAATGGTCTGCTAATTTGCTTAAAACTGAGGTTTACAAGTATGGCATTTGGAGACTTTCTTCGAGAAATAAAGATTTGATTAAGTAGAGCAATTTTCTATTTCATGATCTTGTAAAGTTATTTTCCCAAAATTTTCCTTCCCAGAAAAAAAAAAAAAAAAATTTGCAGGTCTCATGGTTAGGTTAGGTTATTTATTGGAACTTTCAGGAATCGGAATATAAAGTTTTGTCGCGAGTGCATGGTTTATGCGTTCTCCTTCCTTGCACCGAACTCTCGCCTTTGTTTTGAACAATTCTTGGTCTAATAATCCCCTTCTAAATAACTAAACTATTTTTGGGTCCTAAAAAGCAGTTTAGGATCGTTACAGGTATCCGTATGTGCGTTTCCATATAAAGTAATTCCTGATCCAGAATTTTTGCACATACAAGAACCAAAAAAAAAAAAAAAAAAGATTTAACAGCCTTGATAGCATGAAAAGGATAAATAAAAGAGCAAAGGCCTATTCTCACTTTCTCATGATCGCTAGGACCACAACAAATTACAGCTGAAAAAGTTAAGGGGAAAAAAAATCTAAGGCCGGTCATCGACTGGCTGGTTCGAGATCCACATAAAAGACTATCGAAATATTAAAACCGAAGAAGTAAATGAATGTCAGTTCCGTTCTGCTTGTCTGTTCATCAATTGAATATGAACAGAACAATGGAAAGGCAGTTGAGAACAAGTTTTTCTCACAAGCTTCCTCAGTTTGAATCTATTCACAACACAATCGGCATGAGTGGACGTACAGGAGTCACCTACCTTTAATACTATGCATTGAATATGTTCCAGTGGTGATCTGTTGGTAGAATTTCCTTTATCTTTTCAAGCCTCTTGAGAATATCTAAGAATGAAGGTCTTTGGTTCATGTCAGCAGCCCAGCACTTTTCCGTTATGCTAAAAGTATCCAAGAAGAAAGTCATTAGCAACATGAATGTTCATAATCTTGATAACATTTGATGTTTCAAATAATTCATGAATTAATAAATTTATTTTTAATCTAGTTCATTGGTAAGTATATATGATGAAAGCATGCTATGAACAGGCAGCCCATGGGTTTCATTTTGGAAACTTCAAAGAAGTTGAATCCAGGCATCCGTTATTTTACAAATAGGTAGTTATCCATAGACATAGCATAGTTTCTTCTAGTCATTAATTCTTAGTAAAAATCAATTGATATGGGCAAACATAATAGTTCACTATTACTAACAAAAAAGTTCTTCAGGTATGGTTAAGCATTTGTCATCACATCAGAGGCTGGACCATGTAACATTTTATTCTTAAATTTGATTCATAGGTGGGATGTGTGGTGCAGCACAAAATAAGCAACTTTCTGCTATATGAAAGAATAGGAGTAACATACTCTCTCAATTCTGGGATATATCCTTTTGCACGAAAAATTGGCCTGTGTCCCTCTGCCACATATTTGGCTGCTTCATAAGGCTCGAAATTAGCATGTGGTGGTTCCCCTTCAAGCATCTGCTCACATTGAAAACTTGTGCTTTAAAACCATGTTTAAATTCATTGCGTCTCATTACCATAAATGAACCCCGATTACCTCATAGAGTATCATTGCAAATGAGAAAACATCAACCTTCTTGTCATATTTCCGGTGCTTGAAGACCTCAGGAGCCATATACCGATCTTTATTTTTTTCAGAAAACAAAAGAAGAATTAAGCATAACAGGATCATATTTCATAATTGAGAATTATACAAAAGATACTCACAGCTTCCAGTCTCCCCAGTCATTTTGTACACATCATGAGAATTCTGAACCTTGATGAGCTTGCTTAGTCCAAAGTCTCCAACTTTCAAGTGGTCTGCACTTGAGTTGACCAAAAGAACATTCCTGATACATAGAAACAACATTGAAGCAAGAAAAAACAGAAAATGGTGCAAATGCCAACGCCAAATTATTACCGATAGAAGTAAGAAGATAAGCAATAATAAAAGGAAAAGGATATTATTTTCTCTTATTGGACAAAGACAAGGTTTGTTTAAATATACTCCCGATTACATGGATGTATATGGTGTGTGTTGATTAAACAAAAAATTAGTAGCCATAAGTAAAAACTACAGACGACAACGTAAACAGAATATCAACCACAGATCAACTCACCTTGGCTTCAGGTCTCGATGAATTATGACATTAGGCTCATTGTGAAGATAAGCCATGCCTCTGGCCACATCAAAGTTTGAAATATTAGCATAATATTCAAATTCAAATTCACAAGGCAAATGAGAGACTTAACAAAAGAGTTTGGGCCATGTTTCTAAAATTTCAACTTCCACATGCTTCTTTTTGAAAATTATCGAAGATCTGCAGTGTATAAAAAATTAAATAGAAGCAAAGCCTGTACATATACCAAAGAGCAGTCTTCCGTGAATGACAAGAGAAGTAAATTTTCCTTTATCAATGAAAAATGAAAATGAAAGGCCATGTTCCCATTTAAATATAGAATCAGGAAAAACTTCTAATACTCTTCAACTTTTTCATGCTTCTTTTTCCCTAGTATTACTTAAAAGCTGCAATCGAGGTAAAGTGCAATAAAGACTTCGGGTTTGAAGAATTGCCTGGCAATGTCCAGTGCAAAGTTAACGGCTGTTGAAGGACTAAGTGCACCTTTTTCCTTGAGGTACTTATGGAGATCACCCTGTAACAGCACAATAATTCATCACAATAATTCATCAAGTAAGCATGAGTTGTTTTTTCAAGTCAATTTCTTCAGACAACTAATATTTTTTGGTGGAGAGAATTTAAATTTAAATCAGAAAACAAATATGCATTCATATACCCCTCGTAGATACTCGGTGATTAACATAAGGGGCTTCTTCTCGGTGACAGCTCCCAGAAACTGGACTATATTAGGATGGCGAAGTTTCACTAGCAAATTAACCTCATGCCTGAAGTCCTGACTGAGTAGGGAAAGTGAAAAACAGTAAGGAATTTACATTCTTAATAGACAAGAAAAAAATGGGTTAGTGAGAAATTAGATTAATGCAACAATATTCACCGGACTAAATATTTTCTTAAGTTTGGCGCACCACACCTAATAACCTTTGTTATATGAGATATTTTTTGGTCATCTTTTCCTTCAATAGAGATATCAACTCTTAACAACGCATCTGAAAATAAATATCTGGCAATTCTAGGTCACTTAGTGTGCTCATTTACACAAGTTATGATACATTGTCTGTCAGATCAGAACACAAAAGGAATTATTGCAACTAGTTTAAGCGGTACACGGCATACATCAACACAAGTGAAAATCCTTAGGCATGCAGTTAACTACCATTAGAAACAAATAGTTTATACAGTGGTGGTGAGACATTAGAGCTGAAATTGAACTATACTAAAATTTCCAAAAGTACACAGTACTTACATCACCAATCTATCATCTGAAAGCGATGGAAGAATACGTTTGACGGCAACTGGTGTTCCTCGCCAACAGGCTTTTACAATCTCACCAAAAGATCCCTAACAGCATCAGTTACTATCAGTGAAAACATGTCTTGCAGGTAGGTTTAGAAATGAACAAATGAACCAAGAATTTGTATGGCAAATCAAAGGCAAACCAAACCGGAAAAGCATAAAAATACCAGAAAAATTAATCAATCAACAACTTGTAAGGCAGATTTCAAAAATCAAGAAGTGGAATGGTTTGCCTTTGACATTTTGATTCCTTGATTCAAGAAATTGTATGGCAGACTTCATACAAATGAATTTCCAAATACTCATACAACTTTCCGAAACAGTTTCCAAACAGGCTGCTATAATTTGAAAATCATTAAACGTGAGAACAACAAAATTACACTTCACCTTCCCTATAATTGCAAAGTTTGAGAAATCCAGCTCAGAAGGGTCAATTTCCCAGTCACACTTGTTTGGCAGAGGGGGAGGGACAGGCTTTGGTTCAAAGTGACTTCCATTTTGACCCTGCAGTTTGCACATTCTGATTCAGAGCTCACAAATGCAATTAAATGGAAAATCTAGAAGATGAAAAAGGATAATGAAATAGTATAAACACATCAAATAATAAAAAATCCGAAAGTACAGTCAAATATTACATATTGATAAAAGCAATGTAAAAATAGACTTGAAATGAACAAAAGAAGTACGGACACCAAACCAAATGATACATAGGAAATTTTCCCGCAAGTGCAAAATTACAAATGAAGAAAAGAAATAGTTCAAATTAAGAATAAACATTTTTTCCTTTATAGAACAGACATTTAAATAGCAAATAGGAGAGAAAACGAAGCAATGCACTTACATAAGACAGGCCACCATAATCCTTCAAAAGCTCAATCATGTCGGATTTCTTAGCTCCTTCTGCATCAGCTAGAGGCTGTCACGATAGAAATCCAAATTTACATGAAACTGTCTGAGTCTTTAAAAAAAAAGATAGATACAAATCTCAAAAATGAACATTCAACAGACACCAGATAATATTGCAATAAAGCACATATAGTTTATTATTGCAGTTCAATTAAAGATTCTTCATGCAAACAACCAATTAAAAACTCATTTATCAAAAGCATTATACAAAGTTTCACGACCCCAGTAAGACTCGGTAGACTGTGATCACAGTCTACTAAATGATAATCAAATCAAGACTCCAAATAAATGAACAAAAAGTTTTAACTTTTGTAGTAAATATCGTATTTTGTATTTGAAAAAAGATAGCGAAGTCAAACTAATAATGAAACACTACCGTATTTTTCCAGCGATCCTGGGCGTTGACATCAGCGCCGAACTCGATCAAGCATTTGGCTATGTCGATCCAGCCGTGTAACGACGCCACGTGGAGCGGAGTTCGGTTGTCGTAGTCCCTGGCATGAACCAGAGACTTATCTTCTTCGAGAAGCTTGCGGACGGCAGCAGCGTCGTTTTGGTGTGTGTGCCATAGTATAAGAGAAGTCCTGCTAACTCTCGCCTTCTCCTTCTGCTTGTCGGCCGATGTACCGGCGGCCCCCTTACAGCCCGCCGAGGAATCGCCATGGGATGAATCACCAGAACTCATGAGCTTAGATTGACTCGGATCGGATCGGAAATGAATCGGATCCTTTTGCTGTTATTATTGGCTTGCTTGGTCGGCTGTCGAGTGCTCGTTTGTGTTTGGCTCTTAGATATTTTATTTTGGAGATTTTATAATATTTTATTTATTTATTTATTTATTGTTCGAAATGGGAAATGGAATGCGTAAATAGGGGGCTTGTATCCGTTATTCAACCGTTTACTTTTTCAACGGAATTGGATTCCATTTACATTGTTATAGCTTTATTTTTAATTAATTAATTAATTAATTATTAATTATTTCGACGTGCTGCTCTTCCCATCCAACACGCATCCCTTTCGGACATGCATACATGCACGCATGCTGTCAGCCATTATTATTTTGTTCACTGTATTCTGCGAGTTTACGTGGCAGAATCTCTCTCGTCCAAAAAAGACACAGTCACCCAGCCTAAGCAAGCAAGGGAACTAGACTTGATACACGCCCAGGGAAAATCAACTCAGGACAGATACACTGCCAGGATCGAGCGCTCCACCTGTTTTCACATTCGACAGCACAATGTTTCGGACATTCTCCTCCATTCATCTTGTGTGAAGTTCACACTAAGTCCTCTTGGTCTTCAAGGGACCGTTTACGAGCCTTCAGATTGAGCTCGAGGCTCAGAGGTAAAGGGGGTGTTCTTCCCTCGCGGAACAAGACAGAAAGGACTCTCATTTTTCGGCATAGATCAAATACCTGCAGGAAAAGTATGGAAACGATTACAGAACTTCATCTAGAGAGGCAGCTTAGAAGTTTGCTTAGTATCTTACCGATGAGGCTTCAGTCTCTGCGACAACTTCACATCCTTGACCTCCTCCTCCTTCCAGTAAGTCAATGTATCTAGTAGCTTCCTTCTCATCTTCAAATACCTGCAACAGAAGTTGAGTTTTTGACAGATGAATGAACAGAACCCAGGAAAACAAAATTAAAAATCTGCATTAAACTATTACGTTATTTGAAAAAGTTGATGTCATTTAAAAACAGACAACTGATACAAGAAATATACTTACAAGCACTCCCTAATATCCTCCACAAGCATCCAAAACTTTGTCCCACCTCTAAACTGTTTACCCTCATTTCCAATTTCAGACCTCCGCTTTCCTCCCTTAGAAAACAATAACCCAAGTTCACTGTCAAAAAAAGTTAAAGCATGAACTGGATTAACATTTACAGTTGTAAATAAGATACTATAAGGAACCGAATCAGACCTGCAATTCCTTCGAGTTTTCATTGTGCACAATTGGTTTTCTCTTTGTTTTAGCACATGTACAGGCTTTGAAGCTTCTCTTCATGGGTTGGCCTCCAACACTGGGTAATAAGCACAAGGAGGAAGATGATTACGAAACATGTGAAGTAAACAAATGTTACATAATTTATGAGCAAACACTAACACTATAAGAATCAGAACATACGGCCTCATTTATCTACAAAACATTTTTCCGCAATAAATCATAAGCATCGCTAACACTAGAAAATGTAAAATACTCAAAAATTTACCATTGAATGTAAGCAGACATCCATATCTAAAACAAGAGACGAGACATTTTAACAAACAAAAATGAATGACATTCCTCAACCAACCAGAGAGATAGGGAGTGCAAGAGAATATCCAACATACTTACATCTAAAATGCTTCCCTACGTATTAGCATTTTCAGAACCACACTTTTGACATAGATTTATCGTCAAAATGTACAAGCACAGAGTCAATGGTGCCCAGCAACATAAACAAGATTGCAGGAAATAAGTTCAGAACCACACTTTTGACATAGTTTATATCGTCAAAATGTACATACACAGAATCATTATTGGCTAGCAACACGAACAAGATTACAGGAAATAAGTTAATGATAGAAGCTATCTTCAGTTGAGCCCAACGAATTAAGGTTGAAATCCACAGGAAGCAGGGGAAAACCAATCGTACTGAGACTAATTTCAAAGTGCACCCAAATGTTCTAGTAGCAACTTTTAAGTCGTAAAAAAACATTTAACGAAATACAAAATTCTTTTTCTATCATTTCCCTCAGTGTAAAAAACATGCAACAAAGCAAGCAGTCCAAACCAGCTCTCCAGGTCTGCGTTCAGTTCACAATATTATTATCAGAATAACCACCAAAGCAATGTTGAGATTGTACAGATCTCTAGTTCATTGATCTCACATATCAAGTCTAAGGCTAGAGGATTAACCAAGAAGTCCGAAGATTTTATTTTATTGTTGAAATATTAGCCTTAAGTCGTGGTTAAAGAAACAAGGCAGCTCCTCTTATTCTACGAAAAGAATATCTAAGCAAGAGCAAATTAATTACTCGCAAGAACGGCAAGTTGCAGCTTTCATGTTTAAATTAGAAATTTAAGTAGCAGAGCAGACTCTGTGAATCTGATTGATAGGGGGTTGTTAAGTTTTAGAACGAGGAAGTGAATTGATCGCCAAAAATGGAAAGAAGAAATAGTTACCATCATAGCTGCTATTGTCGAAAGTTTGTTGCAGACGTTTCCGCATATCATAAGCACGGGAAGAGCCTGCTTTACGAACTCCTTAGAACTCCCTGGAATGGTGCCGTCCAATTGAAGCGCTCTCTCCACTTCTTCGCTTCCATCATCATCATCATCTCGAGCACCAGCCATCACTTTACAATATGCCTATCGGAATTTCCTCGAAGTGGAGAGACCACAAGAAAGATGATTATTGAAAGGGGGAGAGAGAAGAAAATCTGTCTCCGACGAATACGGAGAGGATTGCTGTGAGGGAGAACTATTGAAGGTGAGACTGATGACAATGAATCCATGCTGATATGATTGATCCCACCTAGCTTTGATCACTCACTCAATCTTACTGAAAAAGTTCCTCAAGACTTTTGTTCAAACACGTGGTGTGTGTGTGCGAGTGAAAGCAAAGGAAATCAGGAGGATTTCTCGGCGTGTAAGACACAGAAATGGACAGCGGCAACCAAATGGAAGGGAGGAGAAGGAATCTTGGGTTTGTCAACTATGAAGTGAATCTGCAGGATATTTTCTGGGGTGGGATCCTGCGGAGTTTGGGTCTATGTGAAACGGACGGATCAAACTCGGAGTCTCTCACATATCAGATATGGGATGGGGATACGTCTGCACCCCGACTCTAGTGTACCTCGGACGTACAAATTTTCCCAGAGCAGGCATTCATATTAAATTAGGAACTTGTATATATATTCAAGAGCTTGTTAAGATGATTCAAGCAAAGCAATTGGCAGAATCATACATGCAATGCAATGCAAAGGAGGTAAACTTGTTGGATAGACGAAGGCAATACATAGAAATGAAAAAAGATACAACCACATATCAGCGAAGTACATAACAGCATTATGGAAAATAGTATTTGTAGCCATTAAACGACAGATAACTTAATATACAACATGCACATAAAGCAACAGAGAACTTCCATTGTACTTCAACGATAGTAATGGTTAGATTAGTGGTGCGAAAGCTTTAAAAAGAGGATAAATATGATGGCAATGACAAGAGCTACAATTATTGAACCAACAATCCATTTGTTCCTGGTCATCCTCCGTGACATGGCAGATAAAACTTTCTTACTCTTGCTGATGGCATCATCTACCCCGTGAAGCTACAAGAGAAGAAGAAATAAACTAATAAGAAAAATCATAGATCAAGAAACCCACAACCTTTTTCTGCATTTATATTTTACGCCATGTAAAGACCTTGGCTTATCAACAACAAGGGTTACAAGTAATTCTTCTGTCATTCAAGCACCCAAATGACACCCAAGAGACACTCATTTTTCTTCTCCCAAATTTCATAATGAAAACTAGAAATAACTCAAATTTTGAGAGAGGGAGAAAAATAACCCCAAAGGAAAAAACTCAAGCAAGAATACCTTGTTACGAGAATGTAAGAGAGTTTCGCGCTGTTGATTTAGATCTTCCACAATTGAGATACCAAGCTCCTCTGTCTCCAGCAAGATTCTTCTACTCTCCTTAATTCTTTCACCAGACTGATTTAATCTCTCAACTGACATAGCCAGTCGTTCTCTCTGCTCCCCAGAAACCTGTGCCATCAGTTATCAGTCACCAATTTCTCCACCAGATGCATGAGCATCTTCAAATCATCAGACTTGTAAATTGTAAAGGTAGCATGACATCAAACAAACTTATAAATCACCATTAAAAATACAACCAAATGTGATAAACTGACAAGTATAGCACACAATTCATAATTATTTTTATTCTGTCAAAGTCCCTTGGCTGCCTATAGCAATAGATAGACAAATATTGTTCTGGCCATTCTCATCCATCAGCAAAACTGGCACCCAGCAATACTAAGAATGCATTTGGCATTTCCAAAAATGTTTCTATCCGTTTGATAATGCTTGGTGAAATATAAAAAGTGTTTTTGAGGATAAAGAAAAGCAAAAAGAGTGTTTTTCGGAGAAGCAAATGATAGATGCATTTCTATAAAGCATTTTACAGATCAAAAAAAAAGAAAAATACTTGAACTACTTCTCAAAAAGCATCTTTACTCAAAAAAGCTTTCTACTTACACACCGAAATGCTTCCTAACTTAGTTGCATTTACTCCTATAAGTAATCCGTAAAACAACACTAGCACATCAATGTTTAAGCAGCAGTAGACACAACAGTCTATAAACAGATTATGTTGCATAAGTCAAACAATCCGTTCCCCCAAGTTAAATAAATAATCTAAAACCTGAACTCTGTAATCAAGAAACCCAGAAAGTTAAAAAAAAAAAAAAAACAAGGTTACCGTATGTGCATCGGCTGTTCCAGACTCCAACAACTCTCCGTGGGCATTAGGAGAAGAAATCCTTTTAAATTCTCTCTTCAACTTATTCAAATCAGACTTGTATTCTCTTAATTTAGCAAGAAGCATAGCCTTCACATTCGGTTGCAAACTTCTTGCCTCCAGATCCATTTTACGAATCTGGAAAAAACCAAAACAAAATATCACATCACAAAATCAAAATAGTAAAACTTATAAACATGAAGCAAAATTTTTTCCATACAGTACCAAAGCATCAGCATCATCCAGTCCAGATTTTATCTCCGAAAACTTTTCCTTCTTCTGATCTGTGAAATTAAATCAGCACCATCAAAAGCTAAGAAGATCAATTACATTTTATACATTGAAGTGACTGCCAAATCATAATTCGAAAATTGTTTGCTCTGATAATAATAATAATAATAATAATAATACCTGCATCTGGAAGGAGAGAAGCTGAATTGCATTTTCTGGAGAGATTAGTAGAGAGCTCGCAGTACTGACGCTCGTATCCTTCGAAAACCTCACTCATTTTCGATCGAGTTCCGAGCTGAGTAGGTGAATCGATTTAAATCTCAAACGCCAGATCTTTGATCAGTCAAATTACAGAAATGTGACTGTTTTATATATAAGCTACGATCTTTCAAATTGACTGTACGTAAATCGGACAACTAGAATTGCTAGATTCTCGTTGAACTGTGAAAAGACGGTAGTTGAAACCTCCTAACCCTGATGACCATTTTGCTTCACTAGACAGAAACGGTGCGTTTTGACAGCTGCCGAAAATACCGTTTTCACAAAATCCGCCTATTTTCGTTTTTATTTTTATTATTTTTTTCTTAAAATAAGAAGGTACGGAAATTGTGACGAGATTATGGTTTTCTTCATCGTTAAAAAAAAAAAAAAAAAAAGGTGCTCGATTATGGCTTTCTTCACTCTCACGCGTGTTGAGTAAATTTAGTAACACCAAGGACGAAGTCACAGTTTTCTGATTCTGTACATTGAGCAAGCGGAAGACAATCACATAAGCTAAATACCTTGTGCCGGGGGGGTAGGCTTTGTGGTTGTTGTGTGGGGGTGGTAGGCAAGATGGGTGAATTTCTTCCCTTCTGAATTCTCATAATACAGAAACAAGTAGTACAGAAATTTTCTCCCTTAGAATGCTCGACAAAGGATGCGCCTTGGCCAAGATCCTACTGAATCAATGAAGAGGATGAACATCAACCAGTAGATGAGTAAGGAATATCCCGAGATCCTGTCCATGTCCTTTCTTTCGTGCTAGTCTGCAAATCTTCGCCGGAACCGCGTGAATATATTGGCATGTCTAAGCACATAGTGACAGAATGCCATAAAATGTAGCGACTCTACTCGTCCAAACACAGCACGCTATGTTATCCTCATGTCTCAGCACCTTCAGAGGTCACTGTTTCATTTGATGAAACTAAACCTATTTCATCGGACACAAAATTTCCACCCATATCAGTCTGCTTATGCTGTGACTGATCCGAATCTTGATCAGGGAACACCTCAGATTGCAAAGATGGAACAATGTTATTCACATGAAGCCATGTAAGCTCCCACAAGCTATCTCCTCCTAAAGCACTTCTTTGCACAAGCACTCCCCTCATCTTCATTACGAGTAAAGTATTCTTGAGAAGGTCAGGCACTATTTCCTGAAGCTTCTCACTTTTCTTCCCTCGGACTTTTACCTTCATATATTTTTCCATTCGGCTGAGGACACCTAGCCATAATTTGCAGAATGTTGTTAGTTGTGAGAGGTTCTGGAGTAACTGTAGAAACACCTTTGAGAGGAGCTTCATGGCTAGGATAAGCGTGCCTTCCATGTTACGGTAGTCCTTCTGGGAGTGTCCTTGAGCTATTTCTAGCAAGTCATCAAGCACAGAGAAAATTACCATATCAAAACACTGTAACCACAAGCCATGAGGAAGATGTATCTCATCCACTCCTGTCAAGCACTTCTGCAATGATAAGATAGCATGGTTTCTAACATCTTCTCTCTGGTCTAAACAAACTTTTCTCAATGCCTGCACAAGC
Organism: Swietenia macrophylla; assembly: GCA_032401905.1. NCBI lineage: Eukaryota > Viridiplantae > Streptophyta > Magnoliopsida > Sapindales > Meliaceae > Swietenia > Swietenia macrophylla. Next base: position 978,389 of record CP135584.1, on the reverse strand, counting down.
CTCAGCCACATCTCCCCTATATCCTGAGACAACTTAGCTATTTCTTCCTCCCCCATTGCTTCCTTTGCCTCACGGCCCCATCTTGCGAAACAATAATCAACAGAATCTGCCATAAGATCTAGTGCACGAACAGATCGCTCTGCCTGTCCAACACGAGACTCAGCAAATTGCCTTGACGCATCCATACAAAGAACATAATTGGATGGTAACAAGTGGGCTCCTTCAGACATAATGAACAACAGCGCATCAAAGCCTGCTTCAGAAGCTTCAGGGTGCCGAGCTGTGATGGAAAGTAGGGATGTAATAGTGCGCCACCCCATCTGGGATCTGATACGAGTGGCATTGGCTTTCACAAGACGAGTGACTTCCTGAGTAATCTGTTCACAGTATGCATCAGCTACCCGAGCATCGAGCTTTAAGACAAGTTGCAGTGACCTCAAAAGTTCATCAGCCAGATTCTCTTTATATGGAAGCAGTCGCTGGCAAATACGGAGGAGTCCAAAAACAGCCTTTTCAACCAAGGCACAAGGCATTACAGTGGACTGAACAATACCAGCTATGTGCTCATACACACCTTGCCAAAGAAGCCCAATCCTATCTCGGTTGTTTAGGGTAATTGCAATGAACAATTCCAGGCAAAAAACTGCAGTATCTTCATCCTCTGGGGAGCTATTCCCTTTCGATGGTCGGCCAGCAGCCCAGGTAAGTGCCCGTGCAAGTTGCAACAGGGATTCAGCTTGCATAAACTTACTCTCAGTAAATATGCTGTCAATGTGGCATTTTTGAATTGTCTGAAGGGTCCGCTGATGAGAGGCAAGTTGTTGTTCAGTAGGTTGCGATCTTGGCTCCTCTGTGTCAAGAGATAAAAGTTGACTGAACCGGCCCATCAATCCAGAAGATCTTCTTGGCGTTCCCATAGATGGCATGTGAGCCAAAGATAAAGAGTTTGTAACAGGCTTCCCTTGGCTAGTGTCAGCAGAAAGCTCCGATTCATCAGCTGCGTCACTGGCCACTCGAGCTGGAAGAAGACCAAGCTTGTGTAACCGTAAGATGCAATCCAGAATATTTCTCCAACCTGTGTGAATATAATCCCCATAGCTATTTGCAATGGTGAAAACAGTGACAGTTGACATCCTGGCTTTTGTGTCATCACCAAAGGCCAGCACAGGCTCTTCAACAGATGATGGATTCAGAAGGGTTGTAAACTTGCACAAAGACACAACGAGGTCGTCAAGCACATCTTCCAGATGATGGCATGCAGAAATTTTTGCAATGGCTAAGAATCCGTTAATACATGTCTGGTAAACTTCCTCATGTTCTGCATGATCAAATACAACAGAAATAGCAGCAATTGTTGGGCCAGACATTATGGCAAACATGTCATGGTCAAGGTAGGCTCTGCTATCAGCTACAATAAATGGGGCTGTTTTCTTAGACTTGTGCATTAGATCAATCCAACGGCTAGGGTTCATCTCAGGAAAACCAGCACCTTGTTCTGGAGTTGTGCGAATCTCATTCTTGCAAATTGAATAGTAAAGCTCGGACAGAAACTCTCGTGGTAAATCACTGCCTCCATTGATATGTCTATTATTCCGAATAAAATCCTCTTCTGTCATCTTTTTCTTAACCTGTACATTATGCTGATCTGTGTTGAGCATTATAAGTGAATAGGATAACAAAAGTGCAGCATCCTTGTTAGCTAGAATCTGTGGTGATTGCTCATAGTATCTCTCAGAGAATGCCTCAAGCACCCTTTGTATCTTTTGCGATTCTCCGGGCAACCGAAAAGTTTCCAAGAATAACCGCAGTGCAGTATCCAGATTCATATCTTGAAAATCAAAAGTCCCAGCAAATTCATGAAGAACCTGTACACAGAATTCATCATGATTTCCAAGAAAATCTCCAACAAGATTCTTATCTAACCCAGCAGTGTATCTGAAAAAGCAAGCCACACTTTGGGGATCAAGTTTGTCAGGCAAAAGATGTGTTCCTTGGAGAAACTCCAGCCCTTTCTTTGGGTCACGGTTAAAGTGATCAGCTCCAATCATCAACCTTCTCTTGATGTATTTCCTCCGGCGTACAAATGGAACCCAATGGGTAGGATCACTGTAGTTGTTACATTTCACCATCCAGAATGGGGTATATTCTTCAAGAGTGACTGGCATCTGCTCCGAACTAACAGATCCATTGGCTATCCTCTCAGCCATTCCCTGGATAACAGCAATCAGACCATCCAAAGCCAGAATATGCATTGCAGACAAAGGACAGTTCACAGGAAATGCACTCTTAGACAACAGATTAGCCAGGTCTTCAAACACATTACTGCAGGTTATGTCACAATCTAAGTTAGCATACATCTCCACCATAAATGTTTTCTGCCCGCAGAAGTCAACAAGAGCCTCCATAGCAACCTCCTGCTGCTGATATGAAGCCCCATATTTGCTTTGTGCAAGCCGCAAGATCACACAAGAAAAGAAAGCCTCAAGCTGTAGTTTCAGTTCGGCACGCAGATGGTGATACAGATTGAGAACAATACTACATACCATTGAAAGAATAAGGGGGCTCATTGACAAACCAAATTGCATAAGATTACGAAATAGTTCATCCTGAATCAAACTCAATAACCTTGGGTGACGGCGTATGGCGGGCCCAGCCAATTCTATTGCCGAGTTGATCAAGCGCAAAGCAAAAAGAGGAACATCTTCATCCAATGCCATAGTATTTGACCTTGGACCCATTGTCATATGCTCAGAAACATTTAACAAAGAACATAAGAAGTGAAATATCTCAACCATGCAAGGGACTCCATATGGCTCCGTCATGAGATGCAAGTCATATGAAACTGAATCCTTTCCAGTAGCAACCCCATTTGCATTTTCTTCTGTCATTGTTGCTACGACACCAGTAGTGGAGACAAAATTTGTAGAGCATCGTTCACCATCATATTCTGAACCACCATTGCCATTCTCCATTTGTTTACTCCCAAAAGCATAATCATTATCTAGCCCACCAATCTGCATGATTCGTCAACCATAAAACATATAAGTGTCTCTTATCATCCAGAATTGACTACTTTTCTCAAGGATAAAGACAACAGCAAGAGGATACATTTTTCTATTCCAGACACTAAAATACTAGCTAGACCCTGCGTTAAAACCCATCCTCACAGTAACTTACAGTCAATTATAACCAAAGAAAAATAACTAGCTTAAATCTTGATTGAAAACCCCCCCAAAAAAAAGGTAACCGACTCCCATGTAGTAGCTCAAAGTAAACTCACACAATTACCAGCAGCAACCATTTATAAATTTGAACTGAAAACCATTACAATTTCCCCCCAGTGGTCCATTAAGTTGCCCAGTAAACCATGGGAAAAATGGTAGAAAGTCTTAAACTTTCTATTGTTTGATTACCAAGAACATAAGGCAGATAAAAAAAAAAATTGAAGAAAACTTCCGGCTGTTTGATTACTCAGGATTCTAGATAGACAGCTAACACAAAATTACCAGCCAAATCCATTATGAGATCAATTAAGACGAAGACAAGAAACTTAATTCTTTATTTTCCCACAGTTTGTTTTGTTTCCCCACTTCCCAACAACCAACATAAGGAAAAGGAAGATATTGCAACAAATGAGCACAATGGAACATGTACTACTACCTCTGGCTTGACAGCACCAACTCCATTAACCAATGCATGTTCCGTGTTACGAACATCTGGAAGGTGTGAAAAAATAAGCCTAACAAGTTCATGCATTGTGTGACGAGCTATACGCTGTAACAATTCACCCTTAGTTCCTGCTTGATGAACTATACGGAAACAAGTGTTTACTATGGTGCAAACATGCTGATTACTCAACACAACAGATGCTTTACTTTTCATACAAGCCAGAAGAACCTGAAGTATCTTCATCAGCACTACTTCCTCTGATGCAGGATCGGTCACTTCAAATCTGCAACTAGTCACAGCATCCACCACCAAGTGCATAGCCTCTTCAACATTAACGGTATTTTGATCAAGCACGTCCAGTGCCAAAATTTTGTAGACAGATGACAAAGCAATACTGGTGATTGGTGCACCAGTTTCATCTGATCGAATCACATCTAAAAAAGGCTGGAGATACACGGCAGGGTTAATGGTATGCCACGGATGCTGCCATGAAAAGATTTGCTTCCTTAACATCTTCAATGACTGGATCAAAGAGTGTTCTAGCTGGTCATCACCCGACATATACTGACCCCCCCATCTGACACTTCTATTTCTTCTCATGACCGCCAACACAGCACCCACTTCTGAATTAATCATGCATGATAAAGTAGCTTTGTTCGAATAAGTTGTGTCATAGTCCTCAGGTTCTTCCTCGATTGCCTTGATTCCAGATTGCAGCTTTAGACGCCCCATATTGTGCAATATCAGCCTTCAAACTAAATTATATATTTAGAGAGGTACAGTAACCTGTTCAAATCATACCATACAGAATCGGCAAAATCAATTTTAAAAAAAAAAATACTCTGTTAGCCCTTTGACAAGTTAGAAAAAAAAATTACACTCTTCTATGCATTCACTTTGAACGAAAACTTTGCATAGAAGCTTTATTTACTAATATTTGTAATCAAGGTTTTCCTTAAAACAAATAATGAAAAACAAGATGAATAATGAAAATCAATTAGCAAAGTAAGTCAGTAACGACAAACAAGAGTTAGATCTTTCACGCATTCAACAGCATTAACCATTCAAACCACTACAAGAACCAACTTTACGTTTCATTCAAAAAACAACTAAATGATGTCGTTTCAGAGAAAATAACGAACAAAGAAAATTCAACTAACAACCGTAATAGACGCGAGGCACACCACACTAAAATCTTGAGTCTACACTGAATACAAGAACTTCTCACCGAAAACTAGAAAATGCTGTCCAGAAACTAAATGTATGAACCGAAGGGAGATGAATTAAGAGAGAATTGCAGACAAGGAGGACTGGGGAGATAGATTATGACGCGTGAGATCGAGACAAGTGGCCTACCTTTGCGGATCCGACGACTGAGATCCGTCGAGGAACGACTCTCGGAGAAGGGAAAACTATGATCGAGGAAAGCAAAGAAACGGGTTTTTGACGCTGTTGCAGGGGAAATGAAAGCAGAATATGATATTACTAAAAAGCCCCCAGAAATAATGCGTTATCAATTTGCATGCGGAGGATTTAATTGACTAATAGTTGATGAGGTCATCTCCAAAAGAGCCGGAAAGAATAAGCAGTCGTGGTGGGTTGTCCTTCTAACGACCTTGAGATTTCAAATGGCATGGATACCTCTCGCTTTCATTGAAAATAAACACGAATTTCAAAAGCATTACAGAATCAAATGAACAAGCCAAGGATAAAAGAGAGACATGCTTCATTGATTTGTAAATTGACAAGTAATAACCGGTGAAGTCACCAGTTGAATATACAATTACAGAAATCCAAGGAATATAAACTATGCCAATTTTGATCTCTTGCATCCTGCATCTACGAGCTGATACTGGATTTATAAAGCTGTAGGCAGTTTATTCAAACATCCTGAACATCAATCAACCACTTCGACGCACTGGGACCTTGCGGCGTGCTGATAATAATTCAGTCATCCGGGCAGTCTGAAGTAAAAGTTGGTTTATCTTCTGCAGAATCAAACTTATATGGTAAGAGTCAGAATACACACAGACAAAGACACAAATTCATGTAAGAATTTCAACAATAGCTAGTGTTGATAACATAAGGATATTCCATGCATCTCCCGCTAAAATGGAGATAATAGCAAAGGCATGTCTGATGAACAGAGAGTATAATAAGCTAAATAAACCCAACAAGGATTCAACAGGCAGAGTTAAATCATTTTGTTTAAGAATGAAATTGAATCTGTTCTCTATGTAACATTGGCCATAAACAATAGGGACTTTCCCATCATTTTTGATGGAGATGACTTGGGAAATCATCAATCGCTTTCGTTTCTGTATGTTACTTTCTCCAGGGAATCTTGCAATCATAGAATTCAGCGAGCTTTAACTGCTTGTTACCCATTTTTTCTCGAAACAAACTAATTCTAGAGACATGAATTATGATTCAAATATATAAAAATCTATCTTTTATAGTTGCAAGATGAAGAGATCATATCATAAGATGAATATAATCAGATACCAAGCTTGAATTCAGGAAATTATATCCAGCGAAACATAAAGTATAGAAGGTAAATTGATGGTCGTTTTTGACTATTAAAAAAGAAATGAACCCGGTCTTTTTCTTTGATTAAAAGGATCAGACGGTTGTTCTCTTCCCGAACTCTTCTACGCCAACTACGCACCCTTGCGTACGCCAAAGAAAGCAACACTGCTGCTACAACTCCAGCCGCCGATGCAATTGACCAAAACCGCCCTATACACACCGCAAAGTATTTAGCCTTAGCAGCAATTCCAACTAACCCTGAACCCAGAATCTTAAGACGTGGCCTCCAATTAGAGCTCGAACTATTATCTGCAGCTAAATCATTAGACGAGGAAGACGACGATGACGATGAAGATGACGACGACGAAGAATTTCGTTTTTCAGCTTCTGAACGGATTGGTAATGCTTCGTGCTGACTTGGAGAAAAGAAGGAAAGGCTATCTTGAAGATAATTGTCTCTAATGGCGACCATATCCCATTCTCTTGTTGGTTTTGTGGACAGTGCGATGCGAGAAGTTGATTGGATTAGCTCCCATTCGTTCAAGTTCAAGCCTTCCTCTGCGATCTGAGAATTATCCATTAACTGCGTCGAGTCAGTGACTGACACTAGCACTTTCGACTTTTGGAGCCTTAAATCTAACGGCTTCCAGTATTGTCCTGTCAAAACAATTTCATCGCCATTAATAATAATAATAAAAAATGCGTATGTAAATATCTAACTGATAGGGATTTACAAAAATCTAGTGGAGGGATATTTTGTGGTAGAAATATCTAACTGGGATTAGTGATCTCAATTCCTCGTGTGATTGATATGGTGCCAGCAGCGTTTGTTACATCTGAAAGACCGACGACACTTCTGTTCATACAAAATTCTTGCAGGCAAGTTAATATGGGAACATTAATGGATTGTAATGTAATAAAGGAATAAGATAAGATCCCTTGTCCCACATCGCCAAACTGAAAACAGGAGAAGTAAACCGTGCAATGAATAACACGAAGAAGTTGGTCCAACGTAACGTACTTACCTGGACGGGGTTAACAGGGGATCACAAAGACCTGGAGCCTAGACCGCCGGCTCACATTGCACATTGTGAATGCGTCGGCCTAACATCTCCCCAAGTGGGAGAGTGTACGTCATAATTTGTGGCAGTAGGGGCCTGCGTTCGCGCGGCCCTTGTCCAAAAACAAATGCAATCTTTTGAAACTTCTCGAGTGCGGTCGGGCCCAAAGGTGGCAAATATTCACTTGTTACAAGATGGGGGTGGAATTGAGTGGCTGACAGGCCTTGTCTCATTGGCTCCTAACGTATCCATAATAAAGTGTTTACGGCACGACAATTTCGCTATCGCTCAATAATTGAAATGCAAGTTTGTAATCAGCACGTTGAGGGGCAATCCTGATAATTAAAAATCCCAAGCATTGCGGCAAGCTAGCTTGCTGTAAACTCCATAGTCGGTTTAGCTACAAATTAATCTGCTTTTTATTTGGAAATCACTGGCGAAATCTCTGGCATTCTTTCTCTTCAACAGTTTTGCAAGTGACAAAGTTCATACAGCTGCAGGTTTGGTTTCTCTTCTCATATTACACAAATCGTTTGCTTGCAGTTCGTGTTTTTCTCTATTTGTTTCGTTTGATATCCGATCTTATTTTAGGCTAAGTTCAGGTTACATTATTATTTTCTAATTTCTTTCGGTTGATCATAGCTGAATATACTTAATCAAAGTGGGAAATGTTATGGGTTTTGATAAATTGTTATTTCACTCTACCATGCTGCTTACGACTGTAAAATTTAGTTGATATGTAAGCTTTGTTATATCTTGGTTTTTGAAGTAATTAGTTTGTGCTTGGTTCAGTTTGGCAATCCATAGAATTATCTTTTTCGAGGTCTTGAAAAGAAATGCTTAGTGTCTGCTCTTCTAACGTCAGTGGGAATAAATTCTGGCCTTTGTGTTTTATTCTTCACTTTGTATTCTATATTCGGAAACATTTGAATAGTTATGAAGTTTATGCACCACGCATACTGGCCAAAGGAAGTTCTATATGGAGAAGTCATTTCAACCTGGAAAGGTTAATACCTTCTCCTGGCTGGGTGAGCAGGGCTTGGAAGCTTTCTGAAGAAGACCCGTTGTATTCCTCGGGCTTGGATGCCGTTGTCTTTATGCTTGTTATAACTTTCAGGTAATTTGGTTTTCCCACAAGCAGCTATTTGGATTGTCAACAAACAAAAAGTGAGAATGACAACGGAATCTCTATTATTTTACTGCATTGATTTTGAAACTTGTGCCTCAAATTCCAAATCGTTGATTTGGTGTTCTTACCTTATGTAGAGTTAGAGCCAGTTAAATTTGTTTATTTGCTGATTTCTGCAAAATTAACTCCAAGCAAAAAAGAGAAATGTTTTCTGTTGTCATTTCTTGCAGATATTGAATGCAGTCAAACAAATATGATTTTTGGGTGGACATACATATATTTCCTTGGTCTTCTGCTCTTCTTATATTGGTTAATTTTCCTCCAGTGATTGAGCATAATATATTCTTATTGTGTTGTGCTACATTTATATTGAATTTTTATTGCATATTTTCTGACTTTATGTCTGATTTAATCTGAATACTGCAGTTTGAAAGTATTTTGTTTGCTGGTGTTATTGGGATTTTTGTTATTCTTCCTGTAAACTGCATAGGAACTGCGCTTCAGGAGATTGACTTTACCAACTTGTCAAATAATTCCTTTGGATGTATTTACCATTTCAAATGTAAAGGTGGCTCTAAAAGGTAATTTCATACCTCTAAACAGTACTGACCCCTATTAGAGTTTGTGAGAAGCACATAGGGTGACAAATGCATTCAGCAGGCTACGACTACGTTAGCTCAGTCTAAATGGTATTTCCAGTCTCTTAAGATGCATGATCTTTCATAGATGGGGATAGCATCATTTGTAAGAGTTGATATTGTTTCCCTTTCAACTAGCAATATGTGTAACGTACGATGGTATTCGTCAGTTTTCATCTTTTTGTTTTTTTCAGGTTATGGGTTCACTTCTATGTTGCATATCTTGCCACTGTATTTGCTGCTATTTACTTTATTCTGTAGGTGAAATGTTGCTCATTTTTAGCTTGACAAATCAAATTTGATCATCCATAAAGCTCTGTCTTTTGGGTGACATAGTGTCATTTTTTCATGAGCAGGATGATATATTTGATTTATATCTTTTTGTATATCTGTGCTTGGTTTTCTTTTTGATAAACAGTGAATTAAGGGTTTGATGGATATACAAGCTATACAAAGCAACTATGAAAGATCAAAGTTATTTTTCTATAATTGGTACTTGAACTGAATACTGAATAGTATTTGTTTCTGCTGGAATACACACACACACACACACNTTGATCTGCGAAAAAAGGAAAGAAGCAACATGAAAAACATGTACCTACTTGGGTGAGAAGAGTAGAAGACTTGCAAAATAATGAAACTTGAGTAGAGCATAGAATCATACTACGGTTACATCATACAATCATGCAGAAAGACAGTAGTACCAACAACAGCTCATATCGATCTCAAATTTTGAGTCATTGACTTGCTATGCTTAAACTTAGCTGGACCAAAACATATGAGATTGCCAGTTAGAAGTTTTAATATGGCTGCTAAAATGACATAATAGAGAACTGAACCACTACAAAAGAGAATAGAAACATGAACCACCTTTGACAGAAAGAGTAATAAGAAATAACAAGAAGAATAATACAAAAAAAGGATAAAAACACTAGAAGGCATCATTCAACAACTAATTCAAAATATTTATACATAGGAAATTCACAAGAAAATGCAACCAAGGGACGTTGTAAAAATGAAAATCAAGTCAACAAACCTGTGAAAGCAGATTCTCATCAGTTGGGAGCTTCAGATCATCCTTGGTGCCACCACTCTCAGTCAGCAGACTCACCTGAAATTTATCAAGAATAACATATAAACTAGTTGCGTCTACGCCAAAGGAAGAATTCACCCAACAAAATACAGAAAGTAAGAACATACAAATCCATCCTCAGAAATATCAATTAGCTGGTAGTCAGTGCGATTGACATGAGGAACCTAATGCAATAAAAACACACAATAAAATTAATAGGGTTAATTAATAGGAGAAAAGAGAAAGAGTGCATCAAACAGTTAGAAGCCAATACATCACAGTTGTGGGAAGATGGAACAATATCCTCAAGTTTCTTGCCAGTGAATATGTCAATTCCAACAAAGTGACACTTAGCATGACCATGCTTCCCGGTTTTGGAGGTTGAAACCTCAACAACCTGTGCCAAAGAAAGTAATCTTACAAGTTAATTAACCACTAAAAATACTTTCTGTTATCTTAATTTGCAGGCTACAGAGACAAGCCTAATGCATTTAAAAGTAAACAATTGGTGAAAATTTTATAAACAAACCAAAATTTTGAAAAAGAAATTACAATTCGATTTTTGTTCTTCCAAGTTGAGAAATTTCAATTGTTTCAGTTTAATTTGAAACCCCGTCACGACATGACGTATAAAATATTAAAATTTTCCGAGGTGACGTGACACAAACTGAACCAAATTGACAGGAACCTACATAAAATACACAGATCTCAACACATACAAATCATTATCAGATCTAAATTAATTGACATATCTCCAGATCTGAGCAAAAGAGCAATAAAAACTTACCTTGCAGGGACGGTTTTTGATGACGATGTAGCCGTTTTTGCGGATAGTTCCAGCCTGCTGCGGAAAAGTCTTGGAAGCTCCGGCGTCGGCCTTGGACTCGAAATGGTGCTCCTCGTCCGACATGATTGGTTCCTGCGATTCACAAAGAGAGGTAGAAAGAGCTTCGAACCGAAATTAGATTTTTTTTAGAACAAAAAAAAAAACACAACACAGTAGACGAAATCTGCGTCTGGGTTTTGGGATATATATATGTATATAAAATGAATTTGTATGAAGCGAGTCCAGAAAACGGGAGTCTACTCAATCTAGGGTTTGCTGCTAAGTCAGCTTTGGGAGAGGCTGTCACTTTCGGCCGTTGGATTAGATTGCTGTACGGTCCGGATTAATAAGGATAAATATCTGGGGTGGCGTCGGTTTGACGCTGGCACGTGGGGATTAACCATTGTGATCCGTCCGTTTCTATCCAAATCTTAGAGTAACAGTTCCATTTGATTTTTATGTCTCTTTTAATAATAAAGAAGAATAAAAAAATTTGCTTATATATATATATATATATATTTTATAAACTTTTTAAATATCAATAAAAATAATAATTTTTTATTTTTATTAAAAGAAGAGAATAATCTAAATTTTTTTTAACAAATATGCGTTTTAATGCTATCATATAAGTATATTTTAACATTATTTTATTTTAAAGTTTAAAAAAATTCAATACATTAATTATACTGTAAAATTTTGACTACATAGGAAAATTTTATTCGAATCCGAGGTATTACTACTAATATAATTATACAAAAATAATACAAAGGGCAGCAAGTGTAAGTAATGGTAGATTGAAATTAGTCAAAGATGAACAAACAAAACCAATAATTGAAGTGGTATCTATCAAAGGTACAAGGAATATTACGTAAACTAACCTACACAAACACATTAACATTCAGCTACAGGCACCCTTACAATGTCATGGTCCATCTTCTTTCAATCTGTAACTCAGTAACAATCCTACCAGGCTTCATTGTAAAGTGTTGAATTTCCTCCAATGTATCTTGCTTTCTGCAAAAGAGACCAGCAGCACTTGTCTGGTCTCTGTAAGAGATACTTAAGGTAGTCCAATGTGAACATTCAATCAAAGGGTACAATCAATAAGTATAGCCAGGCACCATTGAATAAATTTGTGCAGGATTTCTACTTTTTTATCTGCAAAAATATTGCAGATGCAAACACTTCAATAATTTAACTCTTCATGTCCTGTTCCTGTTCTGTGATCTTCAACCAAACGCTTGCTTGTTTCCTTGCTGAAATACAGAACAGATTGCTAGATCTCGGTCATTTCCTACTTGAACTTCCCCAGCAAGCTGATCTCTGTTGGATGTCATCTGTTTTGTATATGGATATTTGAGGAGGTTCTTCTCTGTAACAAGGGCACACCACAACATCAGGCATCAACCAACCTTAATTGAGTCACAACCCCTATACTGCCACTCACTTTTCTTCATGGTGGACCTAACATGCAATGTGACGATTTAAAAACTTCCAAAAGCTCAATGGAATATATTATTAGGCTGTCCAAGGCTTGGATTCGCCAGGAATAAGCATAGTAGCGAGGAAGATGGAGAAAAAGAAAATCAAGATAAAGAGCATAACTAAAGAAAATAGGCAATGGAAAACCACAAAAACAAGACTGCAGAATAGCCTCTGCAAAGTCAGTGATGAAAGACAGAGCATCGATTTCAGATGGATTGAGGATTTATAGCGAAAGAGACGAGAGCTTGCCTTGAAGTGCATGTTTAAGCGCTTGGAAAGACAGATTGACGGAGAATGGTTAAGGCCGAATTAGTAATAAGCTCAAAAATCCATGTTTCATCAAAAACATGGAACGTAATAGGCAGGAAACTTGCTGAGAAATAAGCATGATAGATCAGACAATATTTAATTTCTTAAGTCAAGATTTGATTGTGCACGACGGCACATGCAATCTGCACCTAAATATAACAGATTAAGCCACCTTCCCAAGCACAAGACAAAGCTGAGATTAGAATTAGAAAATTTTGTGTACTGAAACAGATATTTTAATAATCTTATTGCATCACCTATCATCATACTTGTTTGCATCCCCATTTAAACTGCAATATTTTTTCCCTCTCCTATAAAATGCAGCATTGTTTATTAAGGATTGCATAACATTACAGAGTAATGCACACTTAGCAATCTAACTTCAAGTATGGAATGATATTTTGCAGGTAACAGTCCTCAAACTGAAAAATGGTATAGTAAATAAAATGAAAAAGATAATAACTTACATTTCAGTAGCTTCTTGGTAAGTGTAACTTGATGCAATGGCCAGAAGTTGTCCCTGACAGCTGTATGATAGCGATGACACACTATTTGAGAACCTAGGCAACTGAAAGCAGGATAATGTTAAGGTGATGCAAGTAATGAATGAATGTATGTGTGTATTAATAGAAAGGAGTCATTAACATCAGAGTGAAATTAGGCACACTCATATTATTGTCTAGGTGATGCTGTTGGAATATTCCAAATAGTTAAGATAGTAAAATCTTGTTCAAACTTCCCCAAAATTTGAAATTAGACAAGCAACATTAACATATTAACACAAACATGCTATAGCAAAGAATATTAGTTCCCAAATTATATTTCCAGATGATCAAATATCTCAAATAGAGGTGAGTTTATAAGTTGGCTAAAAATAGTTTTATATAATGAGGAATCAGATATTACAAGTGCGAGAACCATCATGACAACGTTTCCTGCTAAAAATGGGAAAAATATACCTCGAATATCTTTCTTCTACTTTGAGCATTCCATGCAATAACATAACCCTCAGCATCGCCAGTAACAAAAGCACCGCATGAACTAAACAAAAAAAACAACTTATCATCATTGTAACTTTCAAAAACCTCAGTGAAGAAGCTACAAATGGAATATACATACACCGGATTAAATACAATATCATTCACTGGGACTAGGTGATGTCGACCATCTTTGGACTTTGGATGACACCGGAAAGTGTATCTGTAACAGTACAAGATGCATAAGATAGTATGCCCTACAAGCATTTTCGTCTGCAAGCATGATGAAAATATACTTCAAACCTCAATGGTTTTTTACTCCACACGAAATAAAATGCTCAATATTCTAAACATATATCACAAAATAATAGTAATTACCAATTTCCATGTTCAGCATTTCAAACAGTTAAGCAAAGCATGATTTGAAGCAAATATAAATTAAACACTGACCCTGTGTTGTTTGAACTGGATCTATAAGAGCTCTCAACTGCTACCCGCCCATCTATTGATCCAACTACATATCCTGCATGGACAAGAACTCTTCCTCAAATGGTGATGGAAATACGTTAAAGAAACCTTGTGGTGGTTGTAACATCAAAATCATCAAAGCTGATATGAAAAATCGAGTACTCTCAAGCAGTCTGAATCCATGATGTAAAAATAATCTTAAAATACGCAATTGTTCATGCACAAAAGGTGCAAGGTAATAAAACAGATTCAGCTACTGAATTCATTACCCAGCACATGGAGTTTTGTACTGAACTGTTACTGCTTTCAGATGAGGCAGTCTCCATCCACAACAACTACAAGGTTCACAACATGCAAAGTTGACATAGCATATTTATAATACCTCTAGAATAAGGAATTGAACTGACACATTTTATTTGGACGTCCATATGTGATTCACTTGATTCAACAGATCTGTCTAAGTTACGTAAGTCATACAGATTTACTGATGATCCAACGGTCACCATCAAATCAAACCCCAAGGTTGACATGGACTCCACCTCGGCAACCAGAGTTTTCAAATAAGCCAGAGAATTGCCCATGCGCATGTCCCAGGACTTTATCTTCTTGTCCAAACCGGCAGTAACTAGTTGGCCTGCGACAACCCAAGAGAATGAATTATATGACACTTGTCAATAAAAGAATAGGGCATGTTAGCACTAGTATTACATATGAACAGGGTGATGGAAAAATGGCTTTCTACACATTCCTCAGTTATCTCGAGGAAAACTTTTGGCAAAAAGATGTTCATTTAAAGAAGCTCAAAGAAAATGAAATAGCAAAGTAACTTAAGGGGAATCAGTAGCCTACTTGTTTCATCAGAATATTGAAGACATGTTGCTATATCGTCATGGTTTCCAATTGTCTCACTGATTCCCGAATTCAAGTCACACCTGTAAAAATGTGCAAACAATTACGTTAATAGAACGGAAATTATCGGCTCTCTTCACTTCGTTTTTCTTCTTTAGTAATTTAAATTATCAATCATTCCAAATCTAGAACCAAAACACCTTCTAATGCAACCGTCAGAGGCAGCGCTAAAGGCAACGGCGTCGGTTTGAAAACAACAATCGAGAAGAGCGGCCTCAGTGGGAGCTTCTAATCTGAGCTGAGAACTATCCACATCGTACAATCTAAGACTCTGTAAACAATTACAAACCAAAAAAAAAAAACACGAATTATATCAAATTCGAAACCACAGTTTCTTGGAATTTTTTCTTTTAGGAATTCAAACATTGAAACAAAAGAACACGCTCACCGAGTCCCAAGAAGAAATCAGGAGAGTATTGGATTGCGGAGCGAAGCGGATCCTTGAAATTGCGTCTGCAACCAGCGTCTCGAAATCCAAACAAACGCTGTCCATTTCGAAATAGGGAAAGAACGAATCCGAGTCCAAATTTACTGGTAAAGATAACTGAAAACCTAGAAAACTTGTCCGTGGGCCTGAAAATTTGAAAAGTTCCCGCCCAATTTGGGATTTTCGCGATAAAATAAGAATAATATGATTTACAAATATATCCCTACCTGCTCAACTTCCATTAGAAAACTTCTTCCACTTTGTATTTTCAAACTTCTATAAATTTATTTATGAATTTTCCATTCAATCTAAAAACCTATGCACATTGATTTATAAAACGTTGCATGATTGTTCTTTATGTTGGAACTCGTTTCTTATTTTATGAAAATTAAAGTTCAAAATCTTTTCTGTGCTCGGTAAAGTAATACATATCCAGATTTCTAAAACCGTGCTTCTCAGTAAATACACAAACAACAGACACATGTTGCCGCTGATCGAGTAATTCAATAAGGTTCAACCCAAGCTTCGACTAAAATACCATCTAAGTAGAAATGCGTAGATACATGCCTTGCCGCTGAAAAGCCAAACATCCAACCAAACTAGAAACTCAAAGAGAGCAAAATTTCCAATTATCATGCAGGAAATTTCATCTATATACAGAAGGGTCAGGTGTCTCGGGGGACTAATCATTGAAACATCTGAACATGAACTTCTCAAAATGGGCAAACACATTGTTTTTGTCACTTGGGGGTTTAGAAACCAAGTGTCTATTCATCTGGAACGAAGAAATTAAACCTGACATCTACAGAACCGGAGGTTTCTCCTGTATCCTTGTACTCAACATTTGCTATTGTTCCGGCACCATAAGCATCTTGATGTTCTGGCTTCACCCGTCGTACAGGTACACTGACTGAGTAGATGGTACCAAGATCTGTGTCAGCAGAGACGCTGAGCTGAACTTTATCCTGGGATTCTATCTCCACAAAATCTGACAGAGCATGAACAATGTTGCTCACAATCTTCCGTTTTGCCTCATCACTAACAGCACATCGATCAGAGAAGAGAATCATCTTCAAGCGCTGCTTGGCAATCCTTGCATTAGAGTTTCTTCTCGTTGTCGATGATGGGAATACTATCTTCCAAGCCAAGTTTAGACGTTCAAGGAAGCTCATATTTATTGCATTGTGGAGAAAGCTCTCACTTTCTGGGTTAATGGAACTTTGAGAGAGATTATAATCCCCAGAGATCTCAAAAGATTGTTTAGCTAGGCACATGCTACGCTTATCAACAATCATGCCACGCCATTTGGGTGTGATTTCAGAAATGCTTGATCCTCCATTCAAGAAACCAGCGAAATCTACCTATAAAGCAGTAACATATTTAAGACATAAAGGTGCCAGGAAATCATTTAGTTTTCATAATACATATGTGGCATGAATAATTAAAGCCACCGGCAAAATTAAACTTGCAAATTAATTGAATCCAAGAATCGAAAGGGAAGGATTTAGTCCAATTTTTCTTCTACTACAGAACATTTCATGAATGACTACAACAAAGAGTACTGCAGCAGCATTTGAACATCCAATATGATCATATTTATAAAGTAAAACCGTGCATCTCTTAGCTTTCTTATAGCAAAATGTTGGTCAACATTCTGTGATTGATGTCCTCTACCGGCCTGTTTCCCCGCAATGATACCATAGCTTACAAAAAAAAAACACAACCAACACCACCATCTTTGTCAGCATCATGGCCTCTCTCACCAACATGGCCATTAAATTGAAATATTTAAAGTTCACTATAAATTCTATAAAGCATTGCTTGTTAATGAACAATCAATTTACACAATCACTTTCCAAATACAATTCTCGACTCACTTCTACCACAGCCACAGGTACAGCCACAGCGACCAATGACTGAAACGTACAACCATTAGCCCAGCTATAACAGTTCCATTGTGCCTTTGCACTATTTGAGAACTGTTATTTAAACAACTTTATGACACGTGAAGAACTATTCATTTGTTATCGCTATGTAAACATGGAATAAACCTTACCTACCTTACCTGGACGTTACACCAGTGGAAACATCGCAAAACCAACATTCCATTGCTAAAATTAATTTTAAAGCAAACCAACAGCCACCACCACAAAACCAATAAAACCAAAATATTTTTAAAAAAAAAAAAGTGCTTGCAGTAAACAAGGGCCAGAAGAACTAAAATGATTCACAATGCTTATAACCCAACAGTTCTTACGAGCAACCCTGGGACTCTACTTGCATAATGCAGTACAAAATTCTTACCAATGCCTCTTGGGACAACCAGGAAAAAGATTTTTAAAAAAAAGACTTAAACTGAAGGCAATCCACAACTGTTACAATTTAATTCTACAAAACTGGAAAATAGGTAAGCCAGAAGAGCAAATAATTCAAACATGCGTAGGTTGAGAAGTGACAACCCTCATAATTGAAGTCTAATTATGTCCTATACGTCAGTTTATTCGCATACAATAAACTGATAACCAAGCTACAATCGAATCAAATCTTACTCATCCACACAAATTTTGTTAATTGAAAAAATAATGAGCCTTATTTACATAAGACCCTGAAAACATAAATCCCAACAAGCAATTAACACCAAAGTCCAAACCTAAACAATTAAATAAAAAAACCAAGAACCCATTTCACATTCTCAAAAAGAAAGCAAAAACAAAGCTTACAGAGGGAAAGATTAACAAAAACATATAAACAATAAGCTGGATAAGGTAAAAATTGAGGACCTTTGAAGAAGGTAACGAGCTTCGAACAGGCTGTTGATGATAAGAAGCCAGGGTTGCGGCGACCCTCAAGTCCCCTGATATCGCCATTCTCGAATTTCTCAGCTCTCTCTCCCTCTCTCTCTCTCAAATGCAACACTTTCGCTCGCTTGGCCGCTTCTTCCAGAGTTAGGGAACAGTCGCAGTTATGACATTGACATAACAAAAGGACGACGTTTCTTTCTCATCTTTACTACCTAGAATGGGATAACAACATTAGAGCCCCTATATATTTATGATATCTCAATTAAAAGCATATAGTTTATCATAATATCAAATAGGTTCCTACTCCGGCAAACTTCTTAATATCATCAAATTTTGGTACCCGTTTGATATGATTTTGGAACCATTATCTCTTGAAACTAGAGATTGTCATTCCAAAAATACAAATAAAAAGCTTAAAAGCTATATGCAGTAATACAATTAAACCAGAAAAATGCATATATGTAGTTAAACTGGTCCCAACGTTCGAAGCCTCGCATGCTAGAAATGAGGACCAATCAAAGCACAGACCAAGTCTAAGAATGCTAGAATACTGCAATCAATAAAACAGAAACCTTTTCATGTGCACCAGTAATTGATTGAGTACCCTGCCTAAAATCCATTGCTTTGAATGGGTAGATGGCGATCTGTTTCTTTTCTTCTCAACCACATCAGCAGAGCTCATAAATCTCGTTGCTTGAACCTTTCTCCCCCTCTAAAACATGTTCAATCTCCATTTTTTCCAATCTGTGGGCTTAATTTCCTTAACTTAAGACAGTTTGCCGCAATCCCATCTCGAGTCTCTGTTTCTTTCAACGAATTAGATTCTGGGTACTATGATTATGGGGTTGAAGATGACGAGGATACCGGGAAAATACCTGTCAAAGCCTATCTTCTTTCTACCAGGTTAGTCTCTCTAATAAAGTAGATGTTTCCATGTCATCCTTTTGGTAACATCTTTGGTTTGTTAATTAACAAAGAAAAATTTTTGCTTTTGGGGCTCCTGCAACTTCTTTATTGCTCTGTTTTTTCATGATGATTTGGCTTCTCAGATTCATGCTTTTGGCAGTATCGATTTGAAGGGCATGCAAGCCGAAAATTTGAGTGATGTTGTTCCCCATTCTTCTCGCTCAACAAATTGTATTCTCCTCAGATTTTGCGATTTTCCTTCAGAAATTACTGTAAGATGATTAAGAAACAACTTGTGCATTCAACTTCGTTAGAGTTATCACCATATTAATTTTGTTTAAATTTCAGTTTTTGTTTTTTAATCATTTTGTCTCCTTTTACGTAGTAAGCATCCACAAACCGCTGTTTGGGTTGTTTAGATCGTGTCAGTAAAGTTCATGGTATCTCTTATCGACTCGACGAGTCATAGGAAGCTCGATGACGTATTTAAATATGGTTGATCTTATTGTTTTGTTAATTTGTGGCTCTAATGATTCACTGAAATTTCTCAGACTTTGACACTGCTGATTCATGTAATTTCTCGTGATTTGTGCTTATGATGTATTCATGGTTTTTGTTGTTCATTGTGAAAAATTTTCATTGTTGATCTGATTTAGTTAAAACAGTTTCTATCTATTACTCAACTTGACATAGGTCATTTCTTTCCAATTGTCCTTAAAAGTTCTGTAAATGGACTAGGTTTAATGTATGTGCCAATGCCCACAAAGGATGTTGTCATTAGAGTTATACCTGGCTTCAATTTTTTTTTTCCCCTTTTTGGTGATATACAGGCACTTGGAGCTCCGGGAAATGTGAGCCACTGCCGTTACGTGATAGTGTTCCAATATGGATCTGCTGTTCTGTTCAATATTGAGGATCATGAAGTTGGAAATTACCTGCATATGATTCTCAGACATGCGTCTGGATTACTCCCAGAGATGAGGAGGGATGGTGAGTTTCTTAAAGAACTATTTTAATCATGTCTTGCTACAATGAATTTTGGCCTGATGAGTATGTTTGTTTTGAAATAATGTTCCTCTGATATTTGTGCATTAAATGAAGGCTTTAAAGTTATTTAGGTTCTGTTATCATTTTGTATTTTCCTGAATCCTTGTATCAGATTATTCAATAAAAGAGAAGCCACTGTTGGTTGAGGACATGCGGGGAGGCCCAGACTACATTGTCCTTAAGACTTTGGATACTGATAGTGTCCGCGTTATTGGAAATGTGCTTGGCCAAAGCATTGCTTTGGATTATTTTGTGTCTCAGGTTGATAGTATGGTTGAAGAGTTTGCTGGCATAAATCGTATGATGGAGGAAACTGGGACTTTCACAATGGATAGGACAAAGCTCCTTCAACTTGTTGGGAAGGCTAACTCAAATCTAGCTGATGTAATTGAAAAACTGGGTCTTTTAGAAAGGTAATTGCCAGTGCATTTTTTATATGCGATTTGGTAAATTTTTGCATCTGATGGGTTCAAGTCTCTTCTACAACCCCTGCTATAATCCAGATCTCTCTGTTGGACAAACACTTTTTTTAGTTGACACCAATACCTATACACATACATTCCACGTATAAGGACAGCCCCATGTGCTTCCATGGACAGTCGTAACTGTTGACACTCCTACTATAAATCCCACTGTAATTGTTACATGATGCATGACCGTCTTAAAGAATTGGGGAATCTTATTCTTCTGTTTTGCATCTTTTTTCCTCTTTCTTGTTCTTCATGGGAGGGCATTTGATGAGAAACAGTTGTCCTGAAGCATCCAGCTCTTTTCCAATGTAGAAAAAAATCCTGAATCATGATCCAATCTCTTTGCTCTTGTCTTTTTGTTGATCTATTGAATTTCCCCTTAAATGGGAGATTTGTCTTGAATCATGCTTGTTGTGTTCTTTTATTATTCAGATCAGAAATTGCTTGGAGGAATGCAAAATATGCTCAAATAAACGAGTACCTTAGGGAGGAGTATGAGGTTGCACAACGCTTTGGAAATTTGAATTTCAAATTGAAATTCGTGGAGGTAGATTAGCTCTCATCCTTTAAGAATGCCTATGTTTGTTTTGGTTTATTTTGAATTTTGAAGAGTTATATAACCTCATCCCTTCATTGTTGCATCTGGATGAAAGTCAGGCTAGACAGAGACAGTGCAATTTTTAGTGTTTCCTTGAGGAAGGAATGCATGAAACTTGAACTTCTTAAAGACGGAGGGAATCTAATTACTCAAGTTTTGGTGCTAATTTATGTTTGTTTATCAAAAGTCTGAATGCGCAATGCCATAATGAGCTCCTAGAAAAACCAACATGCATAAATAGATTAATGAGATCTGTTATAATATACCAATTACTCCCAATTTCAATGAAGTTTGGCATGTGTTTCGGGGCTTTATATTGGTTCTCTTAATATATATATATATATATTTTATAGCTTTATTTGGCATATTAAGTTTCACAAATTTGCCTGGTTAGTATAGCAGTATCGATGATGAATGATTATTCAACCATATCATGACATTTTTGTGTTTTCCCTCATAAACTCTTCTGACTCTGCATTGATCTATGCCTTCTTATTGCAGCATAACATTCATTTCCTCCAAGAGGTTATCCAAAACAGCCAGTCAAATCTTTCGCATTGGTGCATCATTTACCTGTTGACTATTCAGAATATTATTTCAGTATACGAGATTGTCCACGATTCAACTGGAGTAACTCTGGGTGACTTGGCAAGCAGATTAGGAAACCTGTGACAGCTTGATGGAGTGGAGTGATTATACCAAAATTCAAATCAATATATAGGACAAATCGATTTTTTATTATATATTACTTATAATAATTGTCTTTACGACAGTACATTGCTCAAAAAGTTTTGACAATTTTTTATAGTAAACTTTCTCTCATTAATAGAAGAAAGAAAATGGAAGTTCATGTCAATCTTCTTCTGTGTATGATTCTTCTGAACTTGCAGTCTTCTCATCAGAACAGCTGAAAAGAAGCAGCAAAACACTTTAGTCAAGCGACTACACAAACAGCATCATACAAAAAGTAAATATTACAACAGAACATAATTTACTAAAGCCTGACATCATAACTGAGATATGAACCAGGTTCAAAATACAGGCGCGGTTTCTCTCCAATGCTTGGGGTAGTATGATTCTTGTCATTCCTTTTTCTTTGGACGCATTTTCACTCCTGTTCCGTGGCTTCAAGTCATCTTGCTCCAAGAAAGATGTCAGTTTTGAGCCGACATCAGATTCATTGGCAAGATTATTTGTTGGCCTCGACATCTGCATTATATGTTCTTCTTGTTGTTGTTGCATGAGTGCTCGTCCCATCTGACCTTGTCGTAACTTCATTACCCATAGCCGCTGTTGTTCAAGCAGAGTCATTGAACGTTTTTCTCTGGAGTTTTAAGTATTCCCTGAGCTACAAAGTATAAACCTTTTACTTGGTTAGAATTGAGACAAGTTCACAGAGCTTTTGTTTGTCTTTTTACGAGGGTTTTTATCCTTCACCCACTAGAAGCATAGGAAGAACATAAATATTGAAGCAAAAATATAATCCAGAGTTTCCTATATCTACCCTCTCTCTATTTCCTTTATTTACATGGATTTATACATAAATTTCCCCAGAGATTCAGGATTCTCCCTTCCCGTACGTGCTCTTTTATTTGAGCAATTGGATGGTTTTGAGCCGTAATTTTGGAATTGCTTCATCATGCCACAAGACCTTCAATTCATTGCCAAATACTACACTAGCTATGTTAGCAAGCCACCCATGAGATTTTCAAAATTAAAGATAATAACATAGATGAATCTGCTAGTCAAATAAGTGCTACTGCCTAATCTATCAAGAAAATACAAAATATTGAAACCCTTTCCCCCTGCAGCAACAACGATAATGAATAGAATGGAACTCAAAATTCTTCTACTCTGACAGCATTCTGTGGGGCTAAATATGCATCCTTTGGCCTTGACTTCTTCACTCCAGCTGTGAACCAGACCTTATCGGACTTGTAGCTTTCAATGGATATACATGTGACCTTAACCCATACAAGGACCTTAGTCTTCATTCCCTCTATGCCTGTGAGCTTTCCCCTCATTAGAATGGCTTTCACTCGTGTTGCATACCTTAAAACAGAGGAGTCCTTGAAACTGACTTCACATGCAGAAGGCAAGTACACGGTCAGTTTGGCCTTTGTTTCATCAAATTCATAGCAGATTATGTTCTGGGGAAACAGGCCTGGTGGCAGGTTGTAATCTCGAAGAAGATCTGGCAAACTTTTTGTAGGCTTCCCTGTTGGGGAAAAACAGGTACATTAGCATCTGTTACATACAACATTTAATATAAAATATTCAATAAGATCAAACAGCAAGAGGATATCAGCTAGCTCAGTTGTTAAGGTTTCATATGGGTGTTTATGAGATCTTGGAATCAAATCCCAAACACATCCAATATAAGACATTAATGCATTCTCCAAGACTTGAAAACAAAGTTTATGTTATGGCAACTCATAGCAAGTAGTATTCAAAGAACATTTTCATCAGTGAAATAATGGTAATATTTATATTTTTCCATTCTTAAATGGTTCCTTTATTTTTTTTAAATTGACACAAGAACATAAGAGCAAAATTTAGTACTGCACCTTTAAGCTTGTTGAAAATCCATTTTGCCTTCTCTTCAACAGTATTTGAGATAGTCTGCAAGAATGTGAAAGCACTTAGAAAAACAAAATAGTACCATTAAAATTCTATCTAAAAGCACTCTGTAATCAGAACAAATTACTCCGTAATGAGAACAAATTTTGCTATGTCCCTTTCTGTTGCAAAATTTAGTCCACAAGTAGACCTCAAAAAGAAACAATAAGATGCCCTTTAGAAAGATCGGAATAAAGTTATTTGTGTTTCTAGCTCTTGTACTATTAATCAATTTTCCTGCTTACACTGATTCAGTAAATGATAGAGGTCCAAATTGGTCTATAGTGAATGACTCGTAAATGAATTTTAAAACTCCTACCTAAGTGCTACTTTCAGTTCATTGAGGATTTTACAAGCAAACACAATTTGATCTTGTAAATCTTGTCTCAGCCAAAGATGCCTCATCTCAAATGCTTAGAAAGATAGACAGCTGTTGCAGTAGCTTGTATTTGTACAGGATTTCATCAAGGCATAAACATTTGCATCCAAAGGCATGTATGTCAAAGGGAAAAAGTTTCAAACTTTATGCATCTTTTCACGGCATTTTGCTTTAAATTTTGAGCAGTAATAGCAATTAAGTACAAGTTTAGTACGACGTTTTTCTTTTCATCAAATTTCTATTTCAATAATCAAATCTCTAAAACTTAATAAGGAGTTGTCTTATTAGTCGAGAAATTGTAAACTGGACATGGAGAATCAAATGAAAACAGAAAATGGAAACTAATGTCAAAAAAGAGAGATGGCAAGTTCCAAATAGATATTCCCTTTAACCAAACAAAAGAGCAATTGACAAATTGAAACCCATCTCCCCCATCTGCCAAGTTCCGATTTCATTCTTGTTTTCAAGCAAAATCCATAAATCTTACACTCTACCAGTAATTTCAAATGACCCATGAAAGATTAGCTCAAAGGCATCAAATGGGTATCACTCAATCAAGCCACATTACAAAATCAACAACCAAAACCCATGATTAAAGCAAGGATAACCATACTGTAACACAAGATTAAGGGTACAGGAAAATGAATTTAAAACAAAAGGAAATACAGCATCTGAAGTGAACTCACATTGATATCTTGACTGATGTTAGAGAATTCCTCCTTAGCTTTCTTCGAGATCCATGAGCCCCCAACCTTCAAGCTACTCACTCTTGTCAGTGCTTTCTCCATTGTTTTTTACTCTCTCTTTAGATCTCTCCCAAACACTCAACTCTTTCGAGTGAACTGAGTACTTGCCGTCTTCCTTCGGGCCTAAAAGATTACAAATATTGAGAAACAGACAAGGTATGACAATGTAAGCGTGCAGTTAAAAGTGCGGCGTTCACTGTTCTCGAGGAAATTGTAATCCGATAATTACTATAAACCTGAGGGTGTTTTTAGGAATTTCGTCTTTAAGGATCAATTCCCTCCGGCTTGCTGTGGTAAGATCTGCGGTGCCGGATTTTCTGCGGTTTTGACGTTGCAACTTACAAGTCTGACCGGACACCAATTCATGCAACTCATGAATTCGTAGACACTCTGTAGAATATAAAGTAAATAGAAAGACGGTAAAGTAATTGAAAGAAGAAGATCGATAAAGTGTTTATCTTTTTTACCCTTTGGCGGTGGCAGTGCTTTATAACTACGCTCTCATTATTTGGTGATCAATTAAAGATGCCAATGCTGTTTATTCCAATTTCCACATGGTGGGGGCAAACTCGTTGCGTTTTACAGCTCAAAAGTTGACGAAGACACCAATTTTCTTCGAAGAAAATTTTCATAACCATTACTCAATTATCTGCCACCATTTCTTTTAGTTTCTCTCACACTTATCGGTTTTTGTCTCTTTCGCACATGAACACCCCTTGAGCGGTTGGCTCCTTCTACTGTATATTCTTCTTCTTTTCCATTTGATATTGACAGATGATCATAGAACGTTGAATGAAATTATGGGTATGTTTATATTTATTAATTATTTATTTAGATTAGATTATTAACAATTATCAATATTTCCTGCTTCCTCGAATCTAACGATTTAAAATGGTATGAAATGCCCTGCAATATCAAGCTTTACATTATGTTTCTTCAGATATATTTGTGCAGTTCTCTAATTTGCTCGAGCCACAAAGCTTTAGGATTCTTCAGCACCCAATCAATAGCCCCATATCTTTCTGTCAAGCAACTCTCCACTTGTTTAATCTTGTATTACATATATTCCAATCCCAAAACCCCCGGATTTCGAAAATACAAATCCGATGGCCAACAGTGTTCCTATCGGCACCACTTGCATTAACAACAGAGAGCCTGGCCAAGGAACAAAAAATGCGTCAATGCTGCGCCATGCGAGCCCAGCATTGCATGGCTTGCGTGAATTAACCTCAGAAGAAGTCCTCCGTGGGACAATAGTACTATGTGAGAAGTATAGATATATTAATACAAATAATATAATAAAATTATTTTATTAATATAAAAAATAAATTTTATAAAATTTTTAATTGTATTATTAAAAATATAATTTATTTTCCGTTATCGTTTTTGGGTTTGGCAGCAATGCGGTGTCTATAACCAAGTGACGATGCGATATGAAACCTACCATTGCTGATGGGAGGCAGTGTGTGATAATTTGGTTATCGACGTTGATGATCGGATGGCGTGTGAATCGAGGTGGTAATTTCGCGTACTTTGAAGTCCACCAATCACGATAATCAGTGGTTACAAGGATGACATCTTGATCGAGGAAGTGAGAATTGACGGTGATTAAGAGAGGACTAAAGCAGTCCATGCAGAAATTTTGGTGATGGTGCTGAGTTGGTGGGGCATATTGAGAAGAATGTGGTAGTTGCGGGGTCAAAGACTTGATCGAGCAGAGATCATGGCGGTTGTGAGAGCAATCACAAGTGATTGATTCTGTTCCCAAAAGTGCGCACCTCAATTTCTCAGATAACATTATGTTGAATTTCAGATGGTGGGCTTGCTGGGCCTAGAATTGGACTGAGTGACAGCAACTGAGGATACAAGATTTGGGAAACCCGCTGATTGAATTATTAAGAAGACAACATCCCACGCCAAGATTATCCTTCCTCGTCCATGAATTGCTTGGCTTTCTGATAAACTTCCTTCAAATACTCCCTAAATCTACCCAAATCCAGTTTAACATTTTGTTCCTTCAAATATACGTTCATGACAGCTTTTGACCATTCTTTTCCTCGAAAGGCAACTGGGTCCTTTATCACCATATCATTCTCACCGTACTTTTCAATCAAGCTACTCTCCTCTGCATTGATCCTGTACTCCATGTACTCTAGCCCCATAGCCCTAGACGATGTCTCAAAACACACCTCCGCCATCCATTCAAGCCCTATCGGCACCACCTGCACGAACACCGAGCCTGGACGGAGAAACAATGAATGTGTGAGAGCTGCACCGTGTACCCCAATCATGGCATGGCTTGAATTTATGAGGGCATAAGATTCGTGCAAGGGGGTTCGACGAGTAGGTCCAAATATTATCACATCAAAACCCATCTCTTGCGCCACGCCTTTCATTTTGGCTTCGTTTAAGATGACACGTCCGATGTTACCTCTGCGACTTGTCAACAGGAGACGTGGTCGAGTCGCCGCCGAACTGTGCTTGGAGTGGTGGTTCTGGCCGTGGCTGTAGGCTCTGTCTAGCAGGGCACGGAAATGGACGAAGGATTTTGAATTTGGCAGTAATGTAGGGTCTATAGTCATATATCCATGTGTCACAAGGCCAATAGTGGCAGACGTAAAACAGTGAGTAGCAGTAGCATTGTCAAGGTTTACGATACGGTGCGTACTGAAAGCATGCAACAATTCGGTGTACTTGCTGACCCACCAATCGTCAGCACTGCTGATGACCAGGACAAAATCTTGATCGGGAAGGAATGAATTAACGGTGATAAAGAGAGGAATAAATCCATCATTGAACTCGTGCCAGAAGTTTCCTGTGTAGCCGTCTAGACTGAATGCCAGAGCTGGAACATTGTGATGCACTTCACATTTTGGGCCCGCTGGGCCCGAAGCTACAGTAACCTCCTTGATTCTGTTCATCACGGAATTCTCCCATTTCCGAGGGTGCGGCCTGATAGTTTCCAAAAATGATGGTGGGGTCGAGGTGCTGGGGTCCAGAACAAAGAAGCTCGACGTCGCGGGGTCGAGGACGGTAGGCACGTTGATTGAGCAGATATCGTATTTTTTATGAGAACGGTCGCACCAGATTTGATTGCGTGGGGACGACGGCGAAGGTGGCGGTGGAAGCGGATCCCACTCTCCGATTGATTTCAGTTCCCATTGCTTTCTGTCTGCAACGGGGAACGCAAGGTAGTAACAGTCTACTTTGTCCCAAACCCAAGCAATGCAATAGTTCCATCAAAATAATTCAGGCAATCCACCGGCACTAATTGTCCAGGCAGACTCCGCAAATTATGATTAGCTCAAGGCATCGGAAGATTAATCAACCCAAATCCTTGATCAATATACATTGTTTTAATTTGGCGACGCTTACCTTGATCTTGATGAGCTCTGGTTGCTGAACGAGACACGCTTAATCTCGACAGGATCGAGAGATCGCTCTCGAGCATGAAGAAGACCACGATAACCACAGAACATGCCGCCGCCGCCGCCGAATTCTGCGTCCTCATCGATTCTGTGCAATAAATCTTCACTCTCAGCTCCAGGCTTCCTTGCTCCGCATCAACCAGGGTATGCCTAATTCACAGAGAGGAATAACAGCCACCGTAATTAAATTATGTCACCGCATTGATTGTACGGATATTGTGAAGCAACCGGTCGTCTTAGTTTCCTAAAACTTAACTGTTTGCTTGTAGTAACGGCAATCGATGTCACTTGAAAGATGATGTCCAA
Organism: Swietenia macrophylla; assembly: GCA_032401905.1. Classification (NCBI taxonomy): domain Eukaryota; kingdom Viridiplantae; phylum Streptophyta; class Magnoliopsida; order Sapindales; family Meliaceae; genus Swietenia; species Swietenia macrophylla. The sequence continues at coordinate 949,590 of CP135584.1, read as the reverse complement.
TGACTTGTAAGCATTGACGAATTGTTTTTGAACACGTATTAAAGTGGGTGACGTGGAATTGGCCGCTGGATTGGGGAAGGTGAAAGCGGCGGCAGCTGATTTATCTGACAAAACGGGGGCGTGGCATATTGAGTGGATCCCACTCCCAGCGTTTGCTTTTATATTTTTCTGAAATAATAATAATATATTTTGGCATCGTCAACAAAATAGAACGTGGTCCCAGTATCCACACGGAGCCGTACAATTCTACTACCGTCACTGGTATTCTGACCTCAAAATTATGTAACTGCGTACCAATACGAAAATTAACCACTAAACAAAATGTAGTAATACAGGAGAACTAGACTTTTAATTAAACAATTAAAATCTAACAATTTCATAAAATATTATAATAAATATTTTAAAATGATCACTTTTATAAGATAATTTACTTAAATAATCAAAATTTTATATTTATAACCAATTAATTTTTTAGTAATTTAAATTTTTGATCATTTACATGAATAAAAGTTGGACTGTGGTCATTTTAGAAAATTTTGCCTCTTCTTGATTTTAACTGGTATTTGACTGCAGAAGATAAAAATAAAGATATGTGTAAACAAAGGCTGAAGAATTATTGAATTTGCTGGGGCATGTTGGGGGCAATCCAGCCCAAATGTTTTGAGAATCAAAAATATCGGGCAATACATAGAAAGAACAAATTGACAACTTTAATGTTGTTGACAAACATTTGTGATGGACCCTACCTTGCTTCACACCGTACATCAAGATCATTCTAACCGTACCGTCATGATATCATACGGCATATATTACAAACAAACACAATGAAGTGGTAAGCTAGCCCACATCAGATTACCCATTCCTTATTTTGAATAAATTTCACTTCACGTAAATAGAAAGATTGTGCTTCAAATAAAGGAAATATTAGTATTACCATATTTAGATTTCTAAAGTTATTATAACAATTACATGAAATAAAAAAAAATTATAAGAAACAGTTTTATCGCAACAACATAGTTAATATAATAAAATAATTTAATTAATAAAATAAAATAAATAATTTATTAATAATAAATAAAAAATTTCGTTAAATTTTTATCATTGTTTTAATTAAATGATCAAAATTTTATTTTATTTATTTTTAATAAATAAATTTATTTTATTTTATAATTTCACTGTATTAATTATACTGATATATTATAATTATTTCACTTAAAATATTCTCGAAATAAAAATATCATAATAATAGATATGTATAAAATTGTATGTTATAAAATAATTATAAGGTGTAAACTCTTGTACTAATCAAATTAAACCAAAATTATGAAAAGAATAATGATATTAAAGGTTTGGCAATGATGGGAAGATTCTCGTAATTGGCCTTCAAAATGCTTTGAACGTGTGGGACATCGTGCTTTGTCGAGAAATCCGGGAAGAAAAGCGTGAGATTCTCGATCTTCGGGACTCGTGAGAAAGACAGTTTTGTTTATATGATTTTTTTTAGACCAGGTAATGACGAGACGCTGTGGAGAAACAGTCGCGGGGTCCACTTTTAAGCGCGGAGGAGGGGCAATTCCGTCAGAGAAAATGTAGTAGGGCGGTCTTGTAATTTTGTCTGAAAGTGAAGGGTATTCAGTAGTGGGCGGGACGTTGTTGAGCAGCCCGAGATTCATGGACGCAGATCCACATAGGGATTTGAAAGTGTGAAAAGACCTTTTTAGTTATAGCGTTTTGGAATTTTCGCGAGATTTTATCAGAGGAGATGTGTACGGACAAGTTTATGGAAATCCAATTTCGTCCTGAAAAAGAATAATAACATTAAACACCTTTAAATTCCTATTAATAACAATTTAGTCCCTCCAAATTTAAGAATAATAAATTTAGTCCCTCCAAATTTAAGAATAATAAATTTAGTCCCTATCACTTGCTCTACATTCTGTTTCACATCTTTTTCGTTAAAAGTATATAAAACAAATCACATGCAACATATGACATGGGGTCATATTAAGCAATTTTGGGTCATTTCTCAATCACAATCACATACCCGATGCCTTGCCCATTTTTGTTCTGTTTAATTCAAGATAAATGTTAAATTCTAATAATAATTTAGTATAAAATTATTAATAATTATGTACAAATTTGTATTATTAGAAATAAAATATCTCCTTGTTTGATATATTGCTCTTTCGATCTAAAAATCTAACAAATATTATACGCGTGTATCGTAATTTTTATTGTATAAACATGCATACATCTTTTGTTAGTGTGATACCAACCCGACAATTTTGATATTAGATTTGATTACTAATATTATTTTAAATAAAAATAAAATAATATTACAATTAATTATTTTTTAAATTAAATACACACGGGTAAAATTTTATTAAACGGTATAGAACGAGCAGAATCATCTAAATTATTCCCTCTTAATGGTTACATCTAGAGTGGGTAATTTTGGCCACCAAAAAATCAATCAAACAACTAGAATTAATTCCAAAATAGTCTGGTACATAAACTTAATTAAGAGTTTGACATTCAAGGACTATGATATTTTTTCATTAATTACAAATAAGACTGAAAAATAAATAAAAATAAAATCAATGGATTGTAAAACACTCAAGTCAATTGATCAACTTAAATTTATTAGGTCCATGTGGGGACCCACACACATTTTACTCTGACAGTGACCATCCAATTGAAATTTAATTGAGTGATTTATCTACTACTATGTATCATATTTTTATATTTTTTTTAATGTTAATTTCAATAAATTTTTGTAAAAATAAAAAATAAAATACTTTTAAGATGTACTAATGCATACATATAGTACCAACTCCACCCTCAATCGAGGCTAAATTTGTAATTTTATGCACGATTATCGGTCTTAAATCTTTATCAGTTAGACGGCTGACGGTGGATATCTGGTTGAATTCACGTAGAATAATTTGTCAAAAATTTAAAAGCAAAACGTAATAATTAATAGAGTGTTTAAACATTTTATTATAATAATAATAATACGACGAAGATCTGAATAACCAACGAAAGGAAGCCACGTGCGCAGTTTTAAAAATCTGGTACAGTACTAACAATACGGTCAAGGCTTTTCTCTCCTGCTATGTTATAACAACAGAGGATCAACCAATAACCGAGTGTCAAATTCCCATTCTCGTAATTACACTCAACCTATGATGTCATTTAATTATTTCATCCCCTCTTCGCATAGCCTCATCCTTTCCACATTTTCATGGGTCCCACCTCTTGTCTGTTGTATTAGCCAATCAAATTTACGCTTCTTAACTTGGAAAAATACTTATTGTTATTGAACCCTAATTACTTAATTACTCTTAATTCCCACTAACCACTCCTTTTAATCCTTTTTAATTTGTATCCTAAATTTGTTTACTCCAAAAACACGTGGCATTCATCAATTGAGTGATATAATTTTAATATTTTTAAAATTATTTATAGTCTATTAATTTACAATTTTAACTTCGTATAAGAGAGATATTATATGATTGGTAATATATATATATATATATATATATAAGGGAGTGACGATATGCGTACAGAAAGCAAGGAAGGAAGGTGGAGAGAATCAAGAAGGCTCAATTCTTTTTTATATTTTCTCAAAAATCCAGGAAAATAGATTGAATATTTAAATAGAAACAGGAAAAATAAGAAAGAAATGTTGAGGGGCTGGGGGGTTTGAGGAGAGAGAGAAGCGAAAGAAAAAGCAGAGAATAAAAGAGACCGGATGTTGACAAATTTCATGTCACTGTTCTTAGAAGGTCGTTTGTTTGTGCGAAGATTTCTTACCTGGGATCTCTCTCCTTCTCTCTCTTACCAAACGTAACAAAAAACTCACTTTCTCGCTCTAGGAAAAAAAAAAAAAAACTCTTATGTGTTTCCCTTTCGGGTTCAGAGAAGGGAGAAAGAGAGAGCAAGAGTGGCCCAGCAGATCGAAATCTCCTTTTAGACGGCGATCTAAGCTTTTTGAATGGTATTGCGACGATACCCACTTCCTTGTTTGTTGTATGATTATTAAGTTTTTTTTGTTTATTTATTTATTTTTGTAAGATATTTTGTTTTGTTTTGACACAGTGAGTTTAGGACTCTGAATTTTCGGTGATGTGAAGTTTATGTTCAAATGATTGAATCTATGGTGGATTCTTGAGGCTGGGGTGATAGGAGGATGTGGGTCTGAGGTAAATTTCATTTATTCTTTTAATTATTTTTACTTTTATGGTTAATTTGATTTATTAGTATATTTTATCCGATGATTTGGCTGATTGGGTTTATGCATTTGTTCCCTCACTTCAACTATTCACTTCACTATTTATTTTCTTGTTATATAATTGGTTAATTCTTTATTTATTTATTTATTTGTTCTGGATTACTTCGACTGTGATTTAATTTGATGGCTGATTACAGCTTTTGGCATGGTAGCTTCTGTTGTTAATATTGTCTAACATGCCATTTGTAAAAGATTGTAATTGCGTAGGATCTGTTCTGTTATTTTTTCTTCAGCAATTTAGCATTTGTTAAAGTAGTGGATAAAATAGTATTGATTTTTTTGATACTTGGGTTTCTTCATTTTCTAGCATGTCTGAAAATTTTCCAAAGAATGCTGTGTGGTGGATTTTTAGAGATGTCAAAAATTACTGGTTCAGCTCAAGTTTATGTGGGTGACTCTTGTAGCAATGGTTAAGAATGGTTGACAATAAAATGAAGTGAAAGACTGGTAGAATTGATTCAGTTTCATGAGGAATCAATGAGGTTTTATAGTAATGAAATGGTTCATTTATCTGATAACCACAGATAACATCTTATAATTTGATTGTTTTGTTGCATGCATTTGTTGCCTACGAATGAAGTTCATGCTGTCATCTACCTAACTTGGAGATTTAGTTGTGCATTGTTATGAATCCATATGTGCAACAACATAAGGTCAAGAATTCTCTTATTTAGTACTTCTTGTGCTACTATGGGATAGTTTTGTTCTTTCTTGAGTTACTGTTGAATTCCCCAGTCACTAAGAAACGTCAATTCTAATTCTCTGAGCTGCATTTCATCGAATTCTTCTATAGTGAAGTAATATTAAATGTAGGCTCATCGTACTAATTAATTTCGTACCATATTTAATAGATAGCATTAGTAAATTTATCCCAGTTACTTTTTAAAAACCTCTGCAATATAAGGAACTTCTTTGCCTTTCTGTTGATGTTACTTTATTGCACAGAAGACATGTAACCTTACTTTACTGGGATAATTTTCCTCTCTTACATGCCAGTTCTGTTCGTGCTTTAATGTTTTTAAGTTTTCACACATTTTCTGTTGTCAGAGTACATACTTTTTGAAGGTTGATATATGGCACAGTTAGGAATAGAGATTGGCAATTTTGATTAGGATAGAATTAAAAACTGAGACAGTTATCGGGATCACTAATGATGTGTTCACTGGGTTGTGCTCATTTTGACTTGCTGCTGGTGTGAAATCCCTTTGCTCAACTACTATGTCTCGTTTGAGTTTCAGATTGAGGTTCTGTGCTGGGTGTATAATGCCACAGATATAAGGACATCATTATTAGTTTTGCTACGCATGGCAAGTCAAAACTGATGCATGTCTATGGCTTAATGATAAGAAACTCTGCACCCAGTACAGTTTTGAACTGAAACTTCATCATTTAGGGCCTGGTTGAACTGGAAATGGAGAAAATCTTAGAATTTGAGCAAAATTAGATGATAGAATATCAAAAAATGATCTCACAACAGAATAGGCTCATCCGGTGCGTGCGGGCTGGAGTGTGTACGCATAGGAATAATTCAAATTCTTTAACAGAACTGGCTGTTGTCTCCTATGTTTAAGATTATTGTCCATTATTTTGAAAGCCTCTTTGTGGATTGGAATGAACAGCTTTACTAATTGAAATTTTCTCAGGAAATCTCTTTTGTTTATTGCTTTGTGTAGTTGATCACCTTTCGTAATTCATCTCTGTATTATATTTTTCATAATAATGTTTTTTTTTAATTATTATAAGGAATGGGAACAAAAGTGCACCGTGAAAGCATCTTGCCAGCATATTACTCAATGAGGGATCTCAATCAGGATTCTAACGGTTTTAGCTGGCCACTATTTTATGGAGATAAAACCTTGACAAATGGACAGTATTACAATGGTTTCTTGCCTAGGGCTGTGACAGAAGCATATTCAGGGTTTGACAAAGATTTAGTGAAGCGGACAATGCTTGAGCATGAGGCCATTTTTAAGAATCAGGTATTTCTGTTCAACTTTCTTCATTGGTCAAATGATTTTTTTTTAATAACTTCTATAAGATGCTTATGATGCAATTTAAATACGTATGACCTCACTGTGATATGGTTTAATCAAAGTCTAATTGAATGTTGTCTGATTATATTTGTGATTGGCTTTCTGAATGTCTGAATGAATTTGAATTCGACATCTTCATCTAGGTGTATGAACTCCACCGGCTTTACCGTATACAAAGGGACTTGATGGATGAAGTAAAAAGGAAAGAGCTCCATAACCGGATAGGTGTTGAGTCATCAATGTCATCAAGCCCCTTGAACTCTCAGATTACATCTGAGGATGCTCGGAAATGGCATATGCCAGGTTTCCCTTTGGCAAACTCTGTTTGTGCTAGACAGTCAATTTCAGGTGTTGAAGACATTCGTTCCCCTTTGAGTTCCATGAAAGTAAGCAACACACATGCTGGTCCTTTACCTTTCCACAGTGGTGCTAGCTCTAAGGATGTTGAGTTGATGGATTCTAGACCTGCAAAGGTTAGGAGAAAGATGATCGACCTTCAACTTCCAGCAGATGAGTATATTGACACTGAAGATGGGGAGCAGTTCAGGGATGATATAGTATCTGCCACGTCAAGTTATCTTCCTAATGGAAATAAAAAAATTGCAGTTGAGAGTGGCATAAAGCTTTTTGTTGGTGACAGCGAGAAGGCTGTCTGCCAGAAAGATGCTTTGAGATCTGATTCATATTTACGGAGCGCAAGTAGTTTGGCTGACTTGAATGAGCCTATTCTAACTGAAGAAACAAACACTGCAGTACACTTTCATATTCCTGGCCATGTTTCTCATGAGGGGGATATTAAAGGCCATGAACTATCTGCTAAACTGAAGTCACAGCTTCCAGGTTTGCCCAAGGAAATGACTCTGCACCCCCATCTTGAAAGCAATAACGGGACTCCAAACAATCAAAACTTGGAAAATAATGAAACCGGTAGAAGGTGGTTTTCTCCCGTGCCTGCAGCAGGTAATGGTTTTCCATAAAGTTCCAGTTTATTTCCAGGGTTGTTTCTTGTATTTATTATTTCACAAAATATTGGCTTACAGGGTTCCTT